>JAUJYT010000697.1:0-16117 GCA_033996565.1 Nanhermannia nana
TTAGCATATCAATGTAAATTACATATTTTGCTATTTTTCGCACATATTTTAAGAAAATAAATACATATTTTTCACAGCCTTCATAATAAGTTATTATTAATAGCCATATAATAACTTTAATTGCTTAATAATCGCAAAATATGTTGAATCCTATGTTCAAATTTTCAAAATGAGAGTCCGACCGATAACTTTGAAAATTTGTAAATCCGAAGCTGAGCTCTAATTGGATCAGTTGGACTCCACCGCTAAGTTCGACCACTGTTTGAGAGCTCTTTCTCTCAATTTTATAAAATAAATATATTGTAAACGTTATTTTGGGATTTTAGCTGTTTTTCATTTCAATTTGAAGGCCATTTTATAGACATCTTTCTAAAACGTTTTCTAACTTTTGGTCATAAATAAACAAATTGTCGTCTATTGTACTTAACAATTATTTTATTAATAAATAAACTTAATATAAACTGAAAAAAATTGTATACAAAATAAATGTACAAATAATAAAATTTACAATATTTTGATTTTTAAAATGATTAAATGGCACTTTAATTCAATTACTTGTAAAATAGATTCTTATGAAAAATTAAATAACGAAAAGTTTGGTTTTTTAGCCTCAAAGAGCGTAATAAAATAGTGAATAGTGTTTTGCTTAATATTATTTTACAAAGAAATTAAAGCAATTCTTAGGACAAGAAAATAAAAGTTTGCATTTATGTTCTCATTGTTTTGATTAAACTCTTAATAAATAAATCTATTTAATAATGCACTGTAAAAGCTTTAAAAAAGCAAAAGTTTCAAAAATAAGTTTTAACACAAATTGTCATTAATTATAGATGTCTTCAAAAATGAACGATATTATAAAAAACAAAATTCAAATTGCCGTTTAAGTTGAATAGAACTTAAATCTTATTAAAAAGTTGTAATCATAATTGGCTTTAGTACTCCACTCGCGCTGATTATATCTATATTTTAAATAAGTATTTAATGCACTGCAGCAAACAATAATAATTATTTAACCCGTTTGTCACTCAAATTCAATGTTTTAATTTTATAAATACTTTTAAGTTACGAATCATATCAGTTAAGGTAATCATAAATAACATTACGAGTCCGTGCGCTCTATTGTAATGAATATAAATATAAATTATATAAGTTATTAGTTAAAGATAGGATTGTGTCCTAATCTAAACCTGAGCCCAATCAGCGCCAGTCTATACTAAAGCCCATTTTTGTGCGGTCTTATACATTGATAGCTTAACACGTAGTCTCATATGCAGAAGTGTTTTGTTTGTTTGACTGTTCGATCTCTGCCTGAGAATCATTAGCATAAGTGTTAGGTATGGGGTAATTAACATAGGTCACATTGAGCCCAACTTTTTGTTTTTTAGTGGCCTTTTCTAATTTAGTGATAACGCCCTGCACTTCATCGTACAGTTCTGCGAATGTTGGTCTCATTTTTGGGTCTTCTGACCAACACTTCATTAGAATAAAATATAGCAATTCGGGACAGAATGAAGGTCTAGGCATACGTCTGCCCTGTTTTAAGTAATTCAAAATCTCCCAATTGTCCACATCAGGATAGGGTGTCACTCCGCGTGTCATCAGTTCCCAAACTAACACACCATAAGACCAAACATCAGTTTTGGTATTATAAGTGCCTTTTTCTAGGCTTTCGGGAGACATCCATTTGACCGGTAGTTTACACTTTTTATTATCACTGCTATAATAGTCTCTTTCGTATATATCACGCGAAAGACCAAAATCTGCGACTTTGACACATAAATCGGAGTCTAGCATACAATTTCTTGCTGCCAGATCTCGGTGTACGAACTTTTGACTCGACAAGTAATCCATTCCTTCAATTAGAAAAACATTGTAAGAATAAAAAGTCTAATATTAAAGTGGAATACCTTTTGCTATTTCTATTGCAAAGTTTAACAGGTTTTTAACTGTTGGCATATTTATCTCGTTTCTAATGTATGACAATAAGTCTCCGTTTTGCATATACGGCAACACAACTATTGGCGAACCGTCTTCTTCAAAACAGACGCCAATTAGTGTTAACACGTGATGATGTCTGAAGTCCTTCATCATAAGCCCTTCCTGAAGGAACGATTCGATATCCATTTCTTCTCGAATTACAGCTTATTTAATAAATCACTCAAATTAGAAAATGTATCAAAAAATTATTTATTCAATAAAACTCACAGCTATGCAGTGTTTTAACGGCAACTTCTCTTTCAAGTTCTTTTTCAGGAGAGTATAGAATGCCTTTATAGACACATCCAAAATGTCCCTGACCTATGACATCCTCCAAAACAATATTACTTCTTTCAATTAGTATATGCTCGGCTTCGAGTAAAGCCATCGTCTCTTCAGGCACTTGATATCTTTGTCCACCAACTGCTCCCTCGACTGATAATAAAGGATGTGTAACACCTCCGGGAACATAGTCTAAGGGTTAATGTATATATTGTTGGCAATGAATGGGTGCAAAGCGTTTAACATTCAAAGCATTTTTTTTTTGTTATGTTTCAAAGGACGCATTCATCTGACATAAACCCCAACAACCCGTCACCAATTTTCCCAAATGTGCTAAAACTCAATAATACTTTAGTTTGAAAACAAACAATACTTGAATCCAAGTTATTATAACTTGAATTAATCTATTTTTAAAACTAAAATATTATCGAATTTTTAAATGTGTTAAATTATGAAAAAGACTTACTATTATGTGAATGTTGTGGGAAATAAGACGGTCGCTCTCCGTTCTCAACATCGCCCACCGTGTGATGTATTGTAAACGGAGGATATTTCTTAAGAATAACGCCACGATTTTTAAGATAATACATAACCGCCACTATTATTACGGCTATTAATAAAATTGGAACCAAAGTTGAGAGCATTATAGTGCCGACGGATGTATTGTTTGGTTTTGAAACAAACTTTATTTTTCCAGGACTTGAATAAAATTAATAATTAAATTAAACTAAAGTAAAAGATATTAATTGACTTAAATAATTACCTGAAATGAAATTTTCCGACTCTAATATCAACGCGATATTCGTTGTCAATTACAAAAATGTTTTCATCATATTCTATACTACAATAAATAGCATCAAAACTATTACTATCAGTCAAATTACAAGGAAATCTATCATTTATTGTAATTTTAATCGGATAATCAGCCGACAAGTCTTTCCCGTCTATCTTAAGTATAGGTTCTTCTAAATAAACAGTTCGCACGTTATTGTCGTCACTGAACGGATAATAAGTGGGATCAGGAAAATAGATAAGTCGTGACATTTCATCATTTATTCCCAAATCTTTGACGCCATCCATAATAAAATGTAATTCTGTTTGAATCGGAACTTTGATTTTTGGCGGATCTCTAATGGAAGGTGTTTTACAAATCATTTGAGTTCCCAATTCATTGACTTTACACGAGATTTCAGCTCTTATTTCTTCTCTTGTTATTCTAGAGTTGTATACGACTCGCATTCGAGGATTTTTGACAGAATTCAAATGTTGTCCTCTAACTATGATATCTGTGTCACCACTTTTAATAGTAGACTTTGGTTCAAGCGATGATATGATTGGGTTGGATTTGTATTCAAAAGATTCACTCCATTCGTATGATTGAAACCCAGAAGTTTCACTTTTTTCTAAAACTCCAAAACTTGATGTTTCGGAATTTAAATGTACGGTTCTGTTTTGGTTTATTATTAATTCTTTGTCATCAATTGACACCTTAACACTGGTATCATCGGAAGGCAAACCTTTATCAAAGCGACCGCTGACACAACTGAGAAAAGTGCTGTTATTATCAATCTATTTGTAAATTTTAAAATTAATTAAAACTGTTATAAATTTAATAATGACTACTATTTGTTTACTTCTCTGCATTCAATTCCAGCCAATAAAATGGTACGTTTTGAGCCCACGTGTAAATTCTTGCCAACAATCGTAACATTAGTTCCGCCGTCAATTGGACCGAAAGATGGATTGACGCCAAGAAGTTGGGGATCAAGATATTTGAACTCTTCCTGTGACTGTGCAGTTCCATTAATATCATAGGGACGTTCGCGTCCGCCGGAGACGTCGTGTACATATATTTCAATCAAACCTTTGAGTAAATGTAAGAAATTAAGTCATGACTCATAACCTGACTTATGATTCATTAAATACCTTACGAATGAATACAAATGATTGACAAACAATTTAAACAATTTAAAAAACATAAATAAAAACAAATATATAAATACCAGAAACTTCTTTCTCAACGGGCTTTGTTTTGCACCGAACTCTTCTTGGCTGCCAATCAATAACTTCACATTCAGAGCCGGCAATAGTTATTCTGATGTGACTATTTTCAGACGACTGATGAGGTTTACCTAAATTATCTCCAGATATGGTAACTATAGTTCCGCCCAATAATGGACCTGATTTTGGAGTGAATTCAAATACTTCTGGCGGACACCACGACGTGCTCATCAAAGTTGGATGAGAGCACTCGTCATTCGTTGCACAGTAGGAGCCACACCACCCACAACGCAATGGATCAGACGGATCCAGACACGAGGCACAGTCTGTATGCAAAGAACATGAACCGAATGGAAACTTAACCAATTGATTGCCAGACAGTAAATAAAGATATTTTTCTTGATTATCGAATGCTGGGTTCGGACGTATAGATCTGTCTGACGACTGACCCGACAAATTCATCTCAAATAACGGCTTTTCAGTGGCTTTGCGGTCTTCGATCAGTACTTTCATTATTCTTCCGTCTTCTGTACCGATGGCGGCCACAGATTTAGAACCTTGAATGGCGACCGCAAGCGATGTCACGTGACCTGAAATTATCCAATTTTTAGCTTAAGTTTGAAATGTTTGTTAACCTATTGTTACCATTAACTGAGTTGAGAAAAAATCCATTGACAGGTCTGTTACTCCCTATGTAAGGGTTAAAACCAGTGCCACAAAAGTCGTCGTCTACTTGAACGCCATGTTGCGTACACTCTCTTTTCTTGCCATTAATCACTTCAAGAATCTGTGCTTCAGTTCCGCCGCGAAAGCATTCTTTGGCCGCTTCAGTGAAAGCCTTATTAATCTGTTTGATAGGGAACGCACAAATGGCTGAACCAACTGTTTTATTAAAAGTTGAACCAATTGGTTGTGCAACAAATGATACGAATAGTGTGTCTGAATCACTTTGACTACTAATTTCTAGTTCTCTGAACTTATGTGAACCTATTTTACTCAAATAAGCAGTACTCGCGATGTAATAATTAGAACCTTTATTATTCCCATTATTTGATCCATTTTTGTCAACATCAGAACACAATAATGGTATTTCCATATATGAAAAGAATTCGTTATCATTTTGACAAATTCTTATTAGTTTAGTCTCATATTCTTGAGTGTCTCTAACATTTATCGGTTGTATTGATAGAAAATATGAATAATGTGAATAATTAAACCCATAAATGTATTTAACATTATATGTTTGCTTATATGTTGAGTGTATATCAAGTTTGGTCTTAGAATAATCCGAATCATGAGTTAATGCAAAACCTTTAAAATAGAAAAGAGAAACAAAATGTGTTTAAAAGTAAATTAAGATTTGATATTATCTGAAATCGTTAATCGAATAAATGATTAATTATTAATAAAAGCAATATAATTATGACTAATAAAACACTATTAAACTTAAGATCAAGATTTTGATAAAAAATGTTAAACATCTTCGAAAATAATAATTAGTGAAGAATAATGAAATGAATTAACATAATAAACACAAATTAAGGGAAAACCCATTGAAAACTCTTGAAATTAATAAAAAAAAAAGCCCTTCAAGTACTGTACATAAGACATTTTTTAACAATTAATCACAAAAAATATTTCGTTAATACTTTGAAATTAAACTAAAGAATTCATTTAAAGAGATATTCGAAAGAGTTTCACATAAGATATCGAATACTTAACAATTCAATGAACTAAAGATAAATCTAAGAAACATTTGAATCAAGAAATTCATTAACAATCTGTACTATACTTATGGACTAGTTTTGTATTCAAATTTTTTTCGTATTATTCAAGACCTGAGTCAATCATTAAATAGTACAAAAAATGTTTGGCCACACACACAGACAAACACACTATAAATAGTTTACTTGAGAGCATGAAAGCCCACACTATTATCTCAAATTATCGAATCTGAAACTTTCAAATTGCAAGTGTCTCTCATGTCTCTCATGAGTGATCCACCCATTAGTTTGTGAGTCTAATCAAGTTTATTCCCCGGAGTGAAAAAAGCAATCTTTTGTCCATTTTATAGTAAGACGTTAGAGATTAAAAATAAATTATAGCAAAAATGCTTAAGAGGAGTATAAGTGCTAAATATAAATCATTGTTCAAGAGTTTTATTAGAAAGAAAGTAAAAAATGAGTAAATTATGAATTAGCTTAAAAAGACGATACGGTTTATGATTAAATGAGATGCTCATTCACTTGTAAATAGAACCGAATCAAAATGTGTAGAAAATTTTGGTTAATTAAACATTTAATTAAACTAATTGGTTATTATCAACTCATTATCAATAGTTTCACAAATTGTTTTGAAATTTTAATTAAGTATTAGTTGTTTTGATTTAATTAAGAATTAGAATTCAGTTATTATGGGATTTAAATAATTCAAACAAAACCTTTAGTAATTCAAAGAACAATAGAATGTGTAAAAGAGGTTCATTTCATTGAATTCATTAAATAAATTAAAATTAAAATTTTGGGTCGTTTTTGGGATTGAAATGAGTGGAAATTGTTTTAGAACTAAATAAATAATATTCTCATTAGTTTGAAATAACTTGCAAACATCACCTCAACAGAAATTATAACTTCTAATAAACTTCAAAGTTTGCTATATTTGAAAATTAAATGAAAATTTATATGAAATGTCACTCAAAATTCAAAAATAATTATAGTTTTAAAACATGACAATGAGATCTTTATTAATTAATTGATTTTAATATAATAAAATAGTTTAATGATATTTAAAAATCACTTCACTTTTATTAAATGAAAGAAAAAATAGATTGAAATTCTCTGAGACATTGAGGAAAAATGATGTAAAACTTATTTAAAATAAATGAATAAATAAGCAAAATTGGTAAACCTTTCCATCCGTTCAATTTTCTGCTTGTGATAGAAGGAGGGCTGAACTCAATAGGTCTTCCATCATAAGAATGTGCGACATATAAGACATCTTTACGTGAGGAAGAGGGAGCAAAAAAAGCAAAACTCGATGATTTACTGCCAACAAAATTCAAGGTATCATTTGGTAATCCAAAGGCCTTATAATATGATAAATTGGTTGCTTTAAGCACATGACACATGCCCTGATAGGCGTCACCGCACGCTATTAGCAGTGGAAACTCTTTATTATCGTATTTAATTAATAAAATTTTATTTTCATTATTAACTGATGTCTTTCCTGTTTCACAAAGCTCTGGCGGTGGCAAACAGTTTGAGCTATCATTGACTGGTCCTGTTATAAACTCATCATTCTTCTGGAGATCATTTGGTGATAATTTATAAATAGCATTACGCGCACCGACTATTATATCATTGTTATCACGATTTACTATCACATTGAACACAGGCTCTGAATTGACTTCAATTGTCTCCATATTTCTTATTGGCTTCAGAGTCACCGTTTCTAACGAAACGCCAATTATGTTATGCACTATTAACAGTATGACAATAAAGACCGAATCTATTCTATTCATTTCAAACTTTGTACATTTTGTCCTTAAACAGGATATTAATTTTTGAAACTTCATTCTTCTCTTGTATCGGGAGTTTTGATGACCACTTCACTTAATTAATTCATATAATAATTTGATCAATTAAATCAATGTATTCTTCGTCTCTCTCGTGCTTTCAATAATAATACTGTTGTTTAATGAATGAATGAATGCTGACTGCAATATAATTACATCAAAAGTTATACAAATAAAAAAATATAACGATACAAAGGTTTGATTAAAATCTCTTTCAAGTGATTGTTTTCCGTTTTGCCGTTTTTTCTAAAAGTCCAAAAATAGTTGAAATATAGAAAATAATAATTTTTTAGATTAAGTGAAAGAACTTATTCTACGGAAAAGAATATTCACTTTGAATTGGCGCAAAGAATACATTAGTTTAGTGCAAAACAATGATTTTCTTTGAGACAAAATATAATACTTGTAACTTTAAAACTAAAGTATGAAATAACAAACCTTATAATAAATATGTTATCTTAAAGTTTCCGTTGAATGAGTAGTATTTGGCTTATCATAATAAGCAGTAAATGTAAGTTGAAGTTTGGTTTTGAACATTTCACTTGTTGGCAACGCTATCAATAATAAACATACACTTAACTTATGATCAATTCATTGCACGTCTCGATGCTCTTAAAGGACAAGTTCTGCACAAATCTTTAAATAAGAAAAGATAATTAGTCAATACATTTGAGAACAACGGCTTAAGGTATAGTCAAATGATATTTATTTCAGTAGTCTGTACTAATTTATTATTAATTTCAAGATATTTCTGATACTTTAATCTCTAAAATGTCTGTAAAGGAATTCAGACATTATAATGAGTTCTATTCTTCGAAAATGTAATTTCTATTGATTTTATAAACATATAAAAACAAATTAAATGTTATCTTAAGTAAATTGTAATGAACGTTTTTTGGATGAAAAAACAAAATTTATATCTTATACTCACTAACAATTCTAACTATGAATAGAGAGGATTGAATACTATACTCAGGAAAAACCTAACATAAAAAAGAATAAAAAAAATTATAGTAAAAAGCTAAGCCTTATTATGAGTCACCACTAAATGTTCAGAGATGTTTAAGAAGTGATATACCATAAAATCATGAATTAGTTAAGTCAATATGAATCACATAATAGAAAGCAATGGCAAAGCAAAGCACATAAAGAATATTTTTTGGCACAGAATTGTGTATTCCTAGAAATAGCTCACATCAAAAACATGTCTCGAATGTGTCCAACTATTATTCATTATAACTACAGATGTGTCGGTGATTAACTTTTAGAGTGATATTTGGGTTTATGTGCGCTTTGTTTTTAATTTTAGTCCTAAAGTGTGTTTCGTAATAAGCATTCAGTTTCTTATTAAGAAATTATATGATTTGTCACGTTTACTATAATAGCACGAGTTTCTTAATGACAGCAAAAATACTTTACTCTCAACTAATTTGAGACATTAATTGAATTTGACTGTAATTAATGCGAAAGTTTAAACAATGCTCTATTTTATGATAAGTATAATCATTTAACTTGAAGTTTAGTTTATTTATACAAAATTCTACTGTCATTTTGGAATTTTCTTGAAGTTTATTTCCATTACTTTGCAAATATTGAATGGTCTGTTAATTCTGCAATTTTTTGCTGTTCTCTAAATTAGAACTATCTGTTGAGCATATTTTTATTGAATAGAGAGCTCATAAGTATTGTTTAATAGAAGGCATTAAAATAGTTTCATATGATTTATGTGATGCTATTTTAATCCGTCAAATAGAGGCCGAACAAAACTATTGTGCAGTTTATTTATATTTGAGTTGCAATCGTTTCAATAATATGATGACTACTGTTTTAAAAGCTGAGAAATAGCTTCTGTCTCAAAAAACAAAACAAACAAAACCTAAAGGAACCGGATTTTTGTTCACTAATAATTTTAAATTCTAAGTTATTTATTTGGTTCAATAGTTTAATAATTTTAATGATATAATCAAATAGTAATTCAACTCTAGTCTCTATTTTTAATTATGTTATATCGAAATAATATCGTGCTTTAGAATAATATATAAATATATATAATATGACACTAAAGACTTCTGATAATAAGCTTATGTACAATAAAATGATGAAAAATTATTGCTCTGAATGTAGTTCACCAAAATCTTTTATTATATCATAGTTACTGAAGTGTAACTTAATTAGAAAAAATATTGACATTTCAATTATAAATTCTAAATTTTTTAATCACAAAATAGAATAATTATAAATATTAAAAAACAAAAAGTAATCATTACTTACAAGGGAAGATCGATAAAACTATAAGACTAACAAAATGTGCATAGTCCAAGAAATGTTGGACCTGAAATCTCTTGGCATTATTAGGGAAGGGCATCAAACTTAAATTTATATAGTCTAACAATTACTATGAAATTAACGATGTATACTATGTATTAAGGATATTGTGAGGACTATAACTATTAGGCTTATTGGACTCTGCAGGTTTAAGCGGTCATTTTAGACATGGTTTGGTATAAGGTTATTGTAGTAAAATTATTTTTCAAATTAGATACTTAGTGGTGAAGCACTCATCTTCCCTTGTTAGATTTACAAATGAAGCGAAAACGGAATAGAAAATGAAATTCATATTGAAAATTGATTGGATCAACTTAAAATATTGATTCAATTTCAGGATGTGGCTCAGCTTAGGCTCCAGGCGCTCGAGGGTACTCTACGAGCCTAAAGCTCATTAGGCTTAGGTTTAGTGGCTTTAAGCCTAAGCTTAGGCTCAGATTCAAGCCTGAAGAGCCTGTATGGATACGAAAAACTTTGATCAGTGTCACAAGTGAGCAATTTTTTCAAAAGCCAGAATAATAATTGGAGCGCTGTCTGAAATAATGGGTTATCTAACATGGGCACTACGCTCCAGAAATACAGCAATTTTTACAGTTCTCTTACAGTGCTGATAATCGGAATTAAAGAATTTAAAAAATTAATTGCAAAGCATTTTCATATATTGAATTTTTAAGCGCAATTAGATTTTATTCTGATCTGTTTAAATCGGTTTAATTCAGATAAACCCTTATTTCAGACAGTTCTCCAATTGCTAAAAGAAGAAACCGATTGTTAGATAATGTAATAAATTTGATTCCTGTTTAAATTGGTTTCACAATAGCTTAGATTTAATTATCTTGTTTAGTGTGCATTCATTTTAATTTAAATTTTGATTATCATTTAATTTGTCATAAATACTACAGTACTTTTATATTACTTTTATATTACTTTTGTTTATCTCTGATTATTAATTATATACGTATTCCTTTTTATCTATTAAATAAGATATGATTGTTGCCCAATATGGACTAATAAGCCTTTATATAAATTTGTGTATATAATTGTTCGATTTAGACCTAGGTTTGGAACCCAGGCTCAGGTTCTCATGTTTAGGAGCCGGGCTAAGGCTCTAAGCTTTTCGAGCCTACGCTCTTCATTATACAGTATATAACAAACCAAAAAAATTTTGAATAATTCTATTTTTATATTATAGTAATACTACCGGTGGGATAAAAGTGAAACGAAATGAGTCTAAGAGTTCAAATATATCATTTTTGTAAAGATGAACAGACTTTTAAACTTGTTTATAAGCTGTTACACGAAATGCTATTTGGTTGGGGTATTCCATAAACTCCCACATAATACAAGTTTATAGTATTCGTCACTTCTATGCAAAAAATAGAGGAATTTGTCGTTTTATGGTAATCTATGAAATCAGAACTTTTAAATTCAAGCAAAAACTATTTATCCAAATATCTTTGAGTTCAATGAAAGGGCTCTTTTTTAAGATAGTTTCGAACCGGAAATTAATTGATTGCGAGTGATAACCCTTTGCCATATTTAACATCAAATAAAGTCGGTCTCAATCAAAGTAAAAGAAAATACTAAGGTTTTCATATAAATTCTGCAACTAATGCGTGAGAAACAAATTGAGGTTTTTCTAAACATTACACAAATCTATAATGTCTTACTCTAATAATAATCTAACAATTATTTCATTTATTCAGCATTTATTCGCTTAATTAAATAAATGAAAATGTGTTTCGAAAAATATACAGTATTTGTTGTTTTTCAAAACGGAAGCACTAATGAAAAAATTAATTTTTCGTAACTTAAACCCAAACCCCTTGACCTGAATTGTCAAACATTTGCTAAAAAATATGAAATTAACAGCACATTAGTAAACAAGTGTTTAAACAATGAAAATATAAACAGCATTTTCATAAGAATAAAATGTTACAAAACGTGAGCTAATCATACTTTTTAGCCCATAATTGCTAAACAAAATAATGTTAATCTTGCAAAACAGTATAATATGGTTAGTTATTTAGGATCTGACGCATAAAACTATTCTCTCTGCCTAATAATTATGATCACTATCTTTGCACTTCATGTATACATAGAACACATCGTATAAGAGAGTGAACAAAAATGTTTGCCTAATAAATAGCATTATCTTAACTTTTTTCGCTATAAAATATAAAATAATAAATGAATTAAAAATTATAATCAATTATGATATGTTATCAAAAATGATTCTAAATTTTCTAAACTATGATTTGACAGAATAAATGATTGATGGCTTTGTTAGTAACAAGTTTTTTATCAATGAAAATACTATTACGTATTATACGATTGCATAACACTTTGAAAAACAGATAATCCTATTATTGTATTTGGTTTTAAATAAAATAATATGTCTTTAGTATTCTATTTTCAAGTTATAAATGAATTTATTTTCTTGAATGAATTAAATGATCAATAATTATGTATTTGTGGCGAAAAATTTGCATTAAATACTAGGCTTTCACTGACTATCAGACCAATTATTTTTGGATTACTATTCGAACATTTAATTTGCATTTGATTAGAGATTATCTAAAGCGGCCTTATTTACAAATCCTGGTATTTGGTTTCTATGAAATTAATTATCGACATATATTAGGAAATACTTAATAAGTTAATGTTTATAACAGAGCTCAACGACAAAATAGCTGAGAACCGATGCAAAGTGAATAACATCCGTAAAAAGTTAATGAATCATAATTAGCAGCCTAACTAAAACTATAAATACATTAATATTTGAAGGATATATGTGTTGGTTTCCAACAAATCAAAGTTTGATAAACTTTTATTGAAATAGAGGAAACCAAAGTGAAAGACTAGACCACTATTACTGGGAATTGAAATTTGAATTTTGAAATAACAAGCATTCAAATTGATAAACATATTATTTAAAGCTTAAGGAATTCCAAACATTTAAATAAACAAAATCGAAGGTTTGCGAATCAAAACTAAAAACAATTTGTTATTTTATTTATATATACATCTGTTCTATCAATCTCTACATTGAAAGCCTGTTGAAAGCGCTTATATTCAACTAATTTATGTCTAAATGAGGTTTTTTTAATTTTAAAAGTTTTGACGTCTGTAATAAAGTTTTTTATTAAAAACATATTCGCAAAAAATTGCTGAATAGAAATTCCATAACAAGCCCTTTATGAAGTCAATGTGAAAACAGGTACCGGTATAAGAAAGATATGGTTTCATAGTTTATCTTTAGCTGTAATTAATTTAAATTTATAACATTTGAGATAACACTTAATAACGATAAAAAACATAATCAAATGTTTGATGAATTTCACTAAAAAACAATCCTATAGTGAAATAAACCCTTGAATTAAAGCCTTTTCTAAACCTTTTTTATACTCCAATTTAGAAATCGATTTTTTAAAACATTTATAAAAGCTTTTCAACAGTTAATAACAATTATTTGTGACTCAATTCGCAATAAAACAAAAAATGTTAGAAAGTTGAACCAAATTGAAGGCAACAAAAAACAAGTCGAGTCACTAATAAATTCTAAAAGCGGTTTAACATTATCTTATATTTTAGAAGAAAAGGCACTTCAAAGGAATGTTTAGTTTCTTTGAAGAGTGCAATAAAAATAAGGCGCAAATACTGTTAAAACCTGAGGAAGATCTCTAACCCCAGACGTGACTAATAATTCTTTGCATAGTTTTTCTTCTCTGTATATAATTTCACTGTTTATAACTTGAGCTCAATTTTTCTTTTCGCACTTCTAATGATCCAAACAATTCATCTCATTATAAGTGACTTCAATTCAAGTTAACTTTAGATTAAATATTTCCAAACGAGAGTTTAGCCAAAAGTTCAAAAACTTTAAAAACATTAAAAACTAAATATCTTTAACTCAATGATTCAAATGTCAAAACTCGAGCCCAAAGAGTGAGAGTGAGAGAGAGAGTTTAGAGTTTATTTGTATTTCAATTTGAAGTATTCTGTAATATCACTGGTATATCATTGATATACTTATACAGTAAGTCGTTATTCAATAATAAAAAAACAAATTCAATACGCGTTTAATTTGAAAGCAAAAGCAGTCAAACCTCTCTCGAGTGCATACTTTGTGAGCTGTCACGCCTTTCGATATTAAACATAGTTTTGAAGTTTAAATCATTTTTGGATTTTTTGTTTCCCTTACTTTTCTCAATGTTTAGAATAATTATAAATAAAAATATGGAAAACATTTGATTAAAAAATAGAAATTTATATCATTTAATAACTAATGAGTTATTTATTATATTTAGTAATGAATTGATTTTGAAATTGAAAACTTTTCAAAGTTTGTGCACTTTTTAATACAGATTTAATACAGATTTTAATAACAAATTAAGTTTCGAAACTAAGTCTTTAATTAATTCATTTAAAAAGTATTTCTTTTGTTTACATTTTTTAAAAATCAATAAATTGTTAAGTCTTTTCACATTTACTTCTATTTCAATCAAAAGTCATTTTTTATATAATTTGTAAATAAATTCAAATTTAAATCAACAAAAAAATATTTCAAATTCACAGACAATTAGATTTTAGATACTTTTCATAAATATCAAAATAAAGAGTATTTTGTATTTAAGTTAAGAATAGAAACAAATTTTAAATAAAATACTAAAAGAATTGATTGAAAATAATAATAAAAAAATGTCTAAATTTGTGAATAACTTAATAATAATTAATAATAAATAAAATAAACAAATAATTACTTACAAAATAAAAATAACTAAAAAATAGTACAAATGTTTCACTTTTGAAAAACAAACTTTTTTGTAGACTTGAAAACTTTGTAAACAAATTCACATGAATTGTGAGAGCATTACAGCTGAGAATATCATAGACATAGCGTTTGACGCATTTCTCTCTCGGCTTTTACTGCAATGAAAAGCATTTCAATGCCGTCTCAAAACATTTCGCTTCGAGTTTGAGGTTTGCATTGATTTAGTTGTAAAGCGAGAGAAAGTTAGTCATTGGTTTGTTAGCGGATATGAAGTAATCATACAGTAAAAGATACTGCGCTATAATGTATGTCAGCCTTGAAACGTATTAACACTGATTACGATGTGTTATAGCAGGGGAGGGGTAAGGGTTGGGTCCCTTTTATTTAATTGAATTCACGTAAAGCTCTATTCTGATTGAAATGAAGGCTCAAAGACTGGGCATTAAGAAAGTGTTGTTATGTTACGTATTAAATGTATGAACGCATGAAAGTTTTCACAAAGATATGCAATATGTTTAGCATTACCTGAATAGCGAATGTGCTGTTGTCTACCTGTGAGAAAATCTTTTATAAGTCTTATCTTTATTTAAAACTTTTGATTATTTAATAAGAATTTATTTAAAGTTATGTTAACTTTTACATTAACTCTTATATGAGTGTTCACAGACTTACCCAATCACCCAACTAATAGGTGAGGGGTGACAGGCCCTCTAGAATGTGCACGCATTTAAGTGTAGGTTTGTAACAATTTTAAAATTAGTCAAATGTTCGATTATGGTGTGTCTGGTCTAGAGATGGGAGCGGATGCGAAGCTCAGCGGGTTATGATCCGCGGATGCAAATTTTTTCTTATGCGGTGCGGATAAGAAATTAATATTTTAAAGTGGATGCGGAGCGGATTAATACTTGCAAAAAGCGGAGCGGATAGTAAAATTTGAAGAAATCTGCGGATGATCCGCAATGATCCGCAAAATATTTTATGACTTCCAATTTTAAGAACAAGTATTCCAAGTGCATGTAATAGTTCTTTACTTCAGTTTTAAGAACTAGCTTTTCAAGTAAACAGAGATATAGGTATCACGTTATCTATAGATTAAGATAAGGTAGAATTAAAATTCCATTAACACCTGTTTGAAAATAAGAGTTTGTTTCAAAGCTTCATTAGTTTAGTGCTGATATTACTAT
>JAUJYT010000698.1:0-16114 GCA_033996565.1 Nanhermannia nana
CTGTCGGTCAAAAGGATTTCTTTGTTAGTAAAGCTATAATATCTTCGCGTTCTTCAGTATTTGAAGCCATGTTTACGAACGATATGAAAGAGAAGAATGAAAACCACGCCATCATTAATGACATTGAAAGCAATGTTTTCGCGGAGTTTTTAAAATTTATATACTTTGGAGAATTGGATAAAATCGAAATAATGGCCGAACAATTATTAATGGTTGCGGACAAGTATAATGTTTTCGATTTGAAGGCATTTTGCGAGAATAGGATAGTTCGTCAAATTTTAGTCGAAAATGCTTTACAACTGTTACTTATGGCCGATCTGTATAACTGTCAAAAACTCAAACAAAAAGATATTGAATTGATCGCTAATAATGTGACAGCCATTATGAGCCAATACAGCACCCAATGGACAAATTTTAGCAAAAATAACACCAAATTAGTTGATGAGGTAATAAAAGCGTTGGCTGAATACAAATGTAGTTCACCAAAAAAGAGTAAAAGTTAAACTTATGAATAACTATGGCTCAAAGCTTTTAAAGTGAATACAATTTAATAAATTATTCAATAGTTTAATACTCTGTAAATATTTTATTTATTTAATATTGAAATCTAAATAACTATTTAATTGTCAGTTAATTATTTCTTATTAACTATGTTTTAAAATTATTACAATATCTTTGGATATTTTGTTAGATTCTGTAATACTAGTAAATAGGTTTAGGATTTAAAAAATTAATGATTTTGATCAAAATATTTATATACGGTATTAAGAGTGGATACAAATTAAATATTGAAGACTCGTTTCTGATATTAAATTTCTTTTATTATTATCATAAAAATTGAAACATAGTATTTGATGATTCGATTCAAATATAAAAAATTAACAAAAACCATATTTAACAATACTTTCAAATAAATACAAAATATTTATCAAAAATTTACAATTGAGTAATAAAATATTCAATGATAAGAAGGTTATCCAAACAGAATCGGTGGGAATTGAATAAATATTAGGATAAAAAACATTTTAGTATTAAATAATGGGTTGAATTCTTTTCATTAAATAATGATTTTTAGGCGGAGACTGTCTTTCTTTGATACGTGATTGCAATGTAAACAAAAGTCCTGATAACACGTCGTGATTATGAAGTTTTTTACCGAAAATAAGTTTTCTGACGGCGTCGTCATAAGTAAGCAAAGCGACCAAATTCTGTAAAATAAATCCCTGACAGTATTCCAATAGTTGAACGGCATTATAGACTTTCGCGTGAATATAAATGGAGACCACATTATCCAAATCAACACAATTAGAACATCTAAGTTCACAATAACGGAGTAACGCATCCAATTGGAAGTAATTTGCGGCCGACATAAGCTATTTTTGAAAATATTTGTTTTTACAAAAATTGTACATAATTTCACAGCAGATAAAGATTGTTCAAAACTATTGCTTAATATAATGAAAGAGCAAATTCTCTCAATTTAAAAAATAATTGCTTTCAACTTCAATATAGACTCATATTTTTAGGGATAATCATTAATTTGATTTATTTTACATCAATCTATTTTATATTCTTAACAGTTATATTAATATTCTCTTTATTAATTCAATTATATTTTAAGTATACTTCATAAATACTGTCAAAACTCTGTACTTTTAAACTGAGTGATAATTAATTTAATTATAAAGAATGCTTCGTTAAAATTTAGTCTTTGCCTTCATATTCTATAGTTATTGAGTTTATACTTTGGTGATAGAGTTATAGCAATGAAACTTCTATTCACTTGTAGTTATAATCAGTTATTAATTATTTTGAGTCTTTATTAAAGTTTACGACAAAAAAAGTAATTATACATGTTTTCAATCTATTAGTTTGAGAAAATCTGATTATATTCTTAGAAAATATATTTGTTATACAATAGATTGAGAACAGAAAACTTTTCAAAATAAATACATTAATTTTTCTTACTTTTTGCACAGTATTAAAGACATCAAAGACATCACTTTGTGGTGGTTTTGTGGACATTTCGATATATTATTTTCTGTGTTTGTTAACACATTAGCGTCAAATGAAACAGAAATGACTCTCAATTGACTTTTTGTGCATTTGCTTCGAGTTCATGTCAATTGAGAGTCAATTCTGTTTCATTTGACTCTAATGTGTTGATGAAGACAGAAAATAATATATCGAAATGTCCACAAAACCACTACAAAGTGATGTCTTTGATGTCATTAATGTGTGCAAAAAGTAAGAAAAGTTAATGTTTTTTAAATAAAATGAATTCACACAACAAAAACTTTAATGAATTTTCAAAATAAATTTGTTCTTCAACACAAACCTCTAAAATATCGTTTTGTTCGACTTCAAAATCATCAAATCCTCCGTTATATAAGAATTGCATAACAATCTGTCAAAACACATAATTTTTAATAAATTAAGTGTTAAATAAAAGGTTTGATGTAAATTATAAAAAATAATAACCTGAAAAGTATCATATTTAATATCATTGATGACAATTGGTGTGAAGTGACTATTGAGTTGTTGTGAGCCATTCAGGTCTGCATTATTGGGATTATTATTCTGTTCATTATTTTTTATGCTAAGCATTGATTGAAATCTTGGCGAAGCGTTAACTAAAATAATTTTATGCGCATAAAAGACACGATTTTCTACTTTAAACACACAGTCAGACATCTCTTTATTATTAACATATTTGGCATCAATTCTGGCCCCTCTCACGTGCGAAACATTATTTATTTGCTTAACCTTCTCTTTGCCATAACAAGTACTGAAAATATCGGCCAACAATAGAGACGTTCCCTCGTTCTGAAAGTTTAGTAACAATTAAACATTTTGTAAACCTTTGTACTCATATTTGCATTTGATTATCAATAGAATGAAAGCATTCAAAGCATACTTTGCTGTGTCTGAAGATTGAGAAAAGTAAAGGCAAACACTCGTCAACAAATTGTGAGCTGCAGTCGTCGGGCCATAAATGCAGAAAGTCTTGTAATAGTTGGTCAGTAATAGCATCCAAACGCATCTCATGAGCGTTGGCCAGTGTTTGCATCCAACAGTGCAAAGTCCAGGAAACTCCTAATCATATAAAGAATAATAATAAAGTATTTTGCATTCAGTATAAGACAAATTTTTAAATTCTTTTCTATTCTAAAATATTACTTTCAAATGATATCTGATTTTTATTAACTAAAACACAATTAAATACAGTCCAAAAATTCAATTTGAGCTTAATTTTAAACAACTTTTTATGAAAATCTAAACTTTTATTACAGTTTAACTGCAGTATATTATTTAACTCAGATCTATGATAAAAAAAATAAATTATATTAATAGATAAAAATGTCAAACTTTTATTATTTAAAATAACTTAACATTTAATATGATTAATATTAATAGAATTGAATACAAATCATACCTATATTTCTGAGATCAAGCGTTATCTCTAAATATCCATTTTCTGCCGAGTGATACATTGCTTCCTGAAGTGCTTTCAGTTTAGATTTAGTCAATTGTATAACTTCTGATCCATCGGATGCGACAGAAGCACTACTACTCGGATCCTGATTGGCGGCCACGATCTGTATTCTTCTCCTATCACTGGTCTGATAATTAGCAGAACTTTCGGCTAACATTTCTTCGAGCGATAGGACATCTTTGGATGCATTTGAAAGCGGATGTGCTAACAGTGTTCTTAAGATCATTCTCTCTCCATGAATAGCAGCCACAGCTATAGCTGATGGACAGCCACGAGTTGCCACGCGATGAGACATCGAGTCCTTTAATGAAGTAGAAAAGAAAGGGTCGGCTCCGTATGACAGCAATAGTTTCACTAAATCTATTCGACCAGAACTTGAGGCTAATTGTAGTGGTGTTAGTGTTACCCGATCTTCGCCATAACGCGCCCCACCTTTTAAAAGTTAAAACAATAATTAAATTTACTTTTAACATGTTTTTCAATTATATATATTTCATAAATATATATACTATTTATTATATAATTTTTGTTATAATTAAAGTCATGAATCTGAAAATTTCTAATATTCTGTATTTGAATTTGACAAAAATCATTCAAATGAAAAAACTTTATTTATTAAAATATGTTTGAAATGTTCTTAAAATTTAGTGTCCCAACAGATATGAAACAGTGACAACACTGACTTAAATATGCATACCTTCAACATTAGCTCCTTTTTCAAGTAATAATTTTGCGATTTCAATGTGTCCATGAATTGTCGCATAATTCAAAGCTGTCCAGTGCTGTGTTTCAGACATTATATGACAATTACTATATCTATTATTACTGCTATTATTGTTTGGAGCAATGGGTGTCTCGATATTAACATTAACTCCCGAGTCAATCAACATCTTAACAATTGGTTGATCGCCAGCAATGCACGACTGCATTAATATTGTAAGTCCTGAGTCATTGATTGTATTCACGCCATAATTTGCTGGCAATAACTGTAATGCATTTGAAAGTAAGTCTGTTCTGCCGGAGCTTAACATTCGAAACGCTAACTCTATTTTGAGTCTTCGCGCGCATTCATTCTTATCTAAATCTTTTCGCGAATAAATCCATTCATCGCTATTCATGTAATTTATTTGACGCGGAGGACAATCGATACCTAAATAAAAGTTCAAATAATAATTAATCAATTATTAAGCTTTTCTATAACTATAGAAATATTCTTGAATTATAAATAATCGTATAAAACAAAACTCTCAGTTAACTTGCATTTTAGAAATTTAACAATTTTTTGTATTACTTATTATAATAAATATAAAACAAATTTATCTGAAAATAAAATGTGATTGAAAATTAGTAAATTAAATAATTATTTTAAATCTTTTTTTAATAGTTATTCAGTTATAAAAGTCATGAACTTTGGCTGAACTCAATTAGTTCTAAGGTATGATCGATTGATTGATTCCTGTTCACCAAAATTGGATTTATGCTAAAATAACATGCGAGACAACAATTATTTATTTGATTGAGTACTCAATGAATCTGCTCAAAAAAGGTGTGCATTAAATAAAATTTTAGACATGATATTTATTATTCATTGAATACCATGTAATCAAAAGAAAACTACTGTAAACTAACTTTATATGATTGATAGCATTGCAGGAAATGGATTGAGACTAAAGAATTCAGTTAATAAGAAGTAAGTAAAGAAATTGAGTCTTGTTTTTGAATAATTTATAATTGAATCGGTATTTCTTATACAGTAGTAATTTGTTAGCGAAACAAAGCCATAGTTAGCCAATCATTAAAAAAGAAAAAATCCTTTAAACTTATAATAAAAATATTATAAATACCCGGCAATAAAATTCTTGCCGCCTGTAAGACATCGTCTTTATCGATGTTCAATGATTTTCTGTAGTTTGCATGCGATGACGAGACTCTCAGCCATTCATAAAGTGGAGGTAATACTAGGTATGGTCTCTCATAAACTAATTCTTGTGATGCTTTTTGATGATCCATTTGAGTGTTATGTTCTAATTGTGCGCAACGCATGTAATAGTACAATGAATAGAGGGCTCCCGTAGACCATGATTGAGATGACCACCAATTTTGTGAGGATTTCCTATTTGACTGTTGATTAGATGCTAGATATTGGGTCACATTGTGTATAATATCTCCTGTTATACAAAATAAGAGTTATTTAATATTAGGCTTACTGTATGTAAAACAAATATTTATTAAAAAAAAGTAAAAATAAGTTTGAGTGCTAACAAATATAGCAGATATGATTATACAAAGAACTTTTGTATGGGTTACTCAAACTGCCACAATCATATACTGTATTCCTTCTAAAGTACAGGAGTTTATCTTTATATTCACTTAATAAGTACTACAGTATGTTAAATACAGTACTTGCCAGGAAAATGCCGTGTATTTTAGCATAAGTTTATGCCCGACTCAAAACAATATGAAAATATAAAGTTTCTGGTAAGCAGTGGCGTACACTATATTTTTCTTATTTCCTCATATTTTCCTAGACATTACTTTTAATAATATTTGAAGATATTTTATTTGTAGGTAATTTTATATATTAATGTTAATTATGTAAAGTTTTAATTATATAAACTTAAGTTTTTCGCTGGTTCTGGAAGTTGACTTCCATAATTCAAACATGTACAGTAACATATCATTACATTTTATGGTCTCTTTTGCATTTTATATGTTCTATAATTACAATGTCTTGTTGTTTACTAAATATTTGTTAATTTTTATAATAAATGCTAAAATTCTTCAAAATCTAATTATTCTATAATATATTACTGCAGAAGAGTGGACAGCTTCGTAACAAAAGGATAAAGTTATTAATGAGAATAAATGAATTTTTTTCAGATTTCATGTAGTATTTGATTTATTTAAAAGTTTTTTGTTTTATTCTGGTTTTAAAAGTTCATTTTGCTGGCAATGAATTTAGAGAAAAAATTGATGAACACTATTAATCAGTAACTGATAAAATAATTTATCATAACTTTTATTCTATTTCTCAGTGAATCGATGACTAGAATAGATTTTAATAAATAGCTTAAACTGAAGCTACAATTAATAATTTTAACATTTCTATTCATATGTTAAATAATGAGAAGCCATTATTTATGATCTGAACCTATTTTTATCTATATTTAAAACAATGATTTATTGCTTATTTTTTTCAATTGTTAAGAATTGTTTGTTTCCTTTGTTATTCAATTATAACTGTATTTCAATCAAACTTTTCTAAAAATTTGTAAGAATACAATAATAATTAAAGTGTGACTAATTTTTTAACCTTATTCTTAATATTTGTTGTTTAGGATGCTTTGAATTGTCTGAGAAATCAATAACATGTGAAAAATTGAGAGTTTTTCATATAATATCTCTAAAAAAGATTAAGAAATAGAATGTGATGTACTGTGAAAAGACAGTTATTTTGTTGACTTTGGTTTTCCTGGACGTCTGACTTAAGTAAAACACACAAATACATAATTGAAACTTTGATTGACATATAATAAGAATTGTGATTTATTTTTGTGAAAAAATTTTACAACAAAAATAAATAGTAGGCGTTTGGAGTTAAATGTTAACAATAAAGCAAAAAATACTCTGCGGGACACTTGAAAATCGGTTCATAAATTTTAAGTGTCTAACGTGTGTGAACTGATTCCAAAATCTCCCGTTGAGTTCTTTTCTTTTTAATCGTGTTCACGTTCAGCGCTAACGCCTTATATTTATTTCCATAAGAAATCTATTCACAAAAATGCAGTCCATCTCTGCAGCTGAGAATTTTAGGCATTTTAAGCTTGTTTTTTAGTACGTCTAATAAAATTGGCTAAAACTCTAATCGTCTGTATTATGGCATATATGTATTGCAATGTTAGTGAGTCTTATGCATTGCTTTAGATTAAACATTTTTCTTGACATAAAAGCTTCACATTTGAAGTTCAAGATTGAAATTTTTAATCGGATTTTAGGAAAAGATTTAAAAATAAATAGAAGGTCAATAACTTTTGGCATATTTTTTAAAATAAAGTATTAGTATTTGAAAAACAAAAATACCTAATTCTTGAACACTTCCTACACATGTAGTTAACAATTGCTGTTCAATAGTTTTCGAAGGAATTAATTGTGAATTACTTTTATGCTCACTATTGCTATCGTTTAAAGTATTTGTATTAAAATTATGAAAAGCAGGTAATGACAGCATTCCATTAGCAGTTCGGCCGGCATTCAAATGGGCGAAAGGCTGCAAAAGTCCCCAAAAGTCACTATTATTTGCGATACAAGTGTCCAATAAATTAGCAGTTAATACAAATTCATTGATTTGCATCGAAAGGCACTGAAGTATTATCTCTTCCAATAAGTTTTCAATGGCTGAAGTCAAATATATGGCCGCATATTCATCCACAAAGTTACCCATTTTCACGTCACACATCCATCGGTGAAATTTTCCAACAGAGAACTGAAGTCCAGCTCTCACTGATTTTGATTGCCTAAAGTTGTCGGGACCGCTCACTGCGAATATAGCGGCCGCTCTGTGGCCCGATTTTATACATGAATCTGATAATGCGGTGCAAAGAACTACTTTAATAGCTCCACATATTTCGTGTTTAGTACACATTCCTATTAACAAAATGACATCAAATTAATTAAAAAATTAGTTTTAATCTCAAGTAATAACATAAAATATATTAATTCTACTCTTCATATACCTGTATATGTACTTTGTATTATACTTTTAGATACAGTTAAACAAACTTTAACGCGAGATTCGGTATAACTCAAAATGATTTATTGCATTTTCTAACAGTTAGTATTTCACTATCATTTGAACTCTATATCAAAAGTTTTCAAATTTGTGACCAACAGATAAAAGAAAAAAAATTTAAAATTAAAATAATATTAATTTGTCTGTGAAGAGGGTTTGGCAGTGAGTTTTCTAATTTGCTTATCTTTCATCTATTAGTGGCACAGAAGATAAAAGTTTGAAAACCAGTGGTCTGCACATTCGATAACAACTTTCATCAATGATAATAAATATATTAATCAATCAATAAATGAAATTTAAAATTTTGATAATAATATCTCTTATAGATATCTGACATTTTAGAGTTTGATTTATTATAAAAGGGTTTCGGTTATAATTTTAGAATAATTTATAATACTTTCAGAATATTAATAAGTTGTCAGTTTATTCTTTGGCTCGACCACAGATTTCGATAGAGATATACTCAATACTGACTACAAATAGCTGTAATTTTCTAATAAATCTTATTTTAATTTATTTATATTCCTTATAGTAATAAAAAACTAAAAATACATTAATTAAGTTACAAAAGTATTGTTACCCAATGCTCGTGCAAATCGTTGCGCTTCACTTGCAATACGAACTAAAGGTCTTTGAAGCAAATAAGACAATCGCGGAACTGATTCCATTGATATTCTATTTAACTGGTTCTTAAGTCTTCCCTGTTGTAAGAGTCGGAGGACGTCGTGATTATTCCAGGGATAGTGTTGTAGTTCTACTAAACGTGAATGTGAGTCAATCCAAACAAAGTCATCGCCAGCGCTGGTTATATTGGTTCCAATAGTCTCTAAAGATGAGTGACGTATTAATCTGCGAAAAGTTGGCTCATATTCACTGCCAGAATAGTTGGATGAATATGTGGACGTTGAATGACCACCTAATTAGGTTTTGATCATATTTTATTATATGTTTGTCATTATTAAAGAAACTTTTATATAGAAATAACAAATCTATAACTCATAGTGTTTCAAATCAAATAATAGGTCAAAGCAAATGAAGAAGAGGTGCGTCTTCTCTAAAATGTAAAATCTAAAGCATTTACCTTCATATATAAATACTAATAAATATTAATCCTTCACTTAATAAACGAAAAGTTGGAAAATATAAAGCCTTATGATTTAGTCAATTAAGGAATATATTTTAGTTCTCAACTCAATAATGAGTTATAAATATGTAAGTGAGACAGATATGTAGAGATACAAACCGTGATGTCTTAAAGACATTTGTTCAATGGCTACTCGAACGCAATCCAATTGTCCGATCGATGAATTATCGCAATTATTCGCAAAAATGTTTTCATTGTCTCTTTTTCTAGACTTGAGACCACTTTTCCTCAGATTCGAGTGTCTGTTAGTTATAAATTGATTAACGTTTTCGTCATTATTCAACTTTTTCTGATGTAAGTTTGATATGTGTGGAGACATCTCAGTGGCTAATAATTGACTGATTTTCAGTTTATTTACATCGATGTCATCAGTGGGAGAAGAACTAAAATACGAAGATCTGGTGTCACTCATACTTGCGTGACCTGAAGATCTGTTCTCATCACTGGATGAGCCGCCATAACAGCCCTGTCTCACTTTACCACTTATGCTAATTCTTGGAGAACTGTTGCTATTATCATCGCTGACAACAGTGGCTGGAGATGCAAAACATAATATATTCCTTCGCCTTGACTTCAATTTGGATAAAACTTTCTTTTTATTGATTATATGGTCGCCATCTGAAGATGACTTTGAAAGAGATCCACACTCTGTAGTGGATGGAGAGTCTTTGATTAAGTGATTCATTAGCATTACTGTACATTGATCTGCATTGCAATCATTTTCATCGATAGCAGTCACTGGTTTTGAAGTTAAACAAATTTGTTCGTATATTTTTGATGGCGTTGTTGTAAAAGTGCGCGGCTTTGGATTAGTTAATGGCTGTTTAATTGGCGGCGTCTCACGAATTGGTTTAATTGATTTTTGTGGAGTTTGACTTATGCCCGAACCTAAACATTATTATAAATGAAAGTTAAAAAGATTTTTTTTTAATTTCTATTGTTTAAGAATTGAAAAAATTAATTAAATACTTAATATCTGTATTACAATACAATGAACTCATTTAATATATATTTTTGTTTATATAATGTTACTTAAGAAGTATGTCATTCTAGGATCGGCTAAATTTTATGCCAACATTAGGTCATTTGTTTGTTTCTTTTAATTTATTTGTAAAAATTGATTTTTCTCAAACATTTCTAGCCAAGAGAGATAACTTTGAAGGCAAAGCTTCAGCTATTCTTCTTTGGATTGCAAGTATTTTATATTGAATAATATAAATAAGTTTAGTTCACTGAAAATGCAATGCAAATGTAAATGCAGGATAAATATTGCTTTACATTCACAGTATTTTTTATAAGAGAAACATATTTTTCACTCAAACAGATAGAAAATCAAAGATATTATTAAGTTTTCAAAATAATGCTTACCCGCAGACTCTCTTCCGGACATATTCTTAACCGGTGACGAAGATTGAAACGGTGATAAAGAGAATTTGGGCGAACCATCGCTGCGATTTGTTATATGACTCAAAACAGGAGCAGAACCTCCGACCGCGTCTCGTCTGAATGGACTCAGTGGTGTGTTCGGTCTGACCATTATCTGGTCTTTAACAGGACTCGTTCTGGCATTCATTTGTGATAAATCAGATGAAGTGCAATGACGTGATAGCTGTGTTCCACTCTGCTGTCCGCCAACACGACGAGGTTTTGGTCTAATTATTTCGGGCGATATTTTGTTTGCGTTTATTTCTAGTTTTGATGGAGAAAGTGATGTCTGTTGTGATAATTGGATTTGTGGCGTGTTTTTAATCATAATTGACTCTCAATTTCTTGACTGTACTCTGAAATTAAAAAAAGTTTAATTAAAACTTTTTTACTGATGAAAATGTATTTTTATTACCCGAAAAATAACTTAATTTTTTATAAGATAATTATTTCTAAATCTTTTGCTCAAAAATAATGATAAAGAATTTCACTTATAATTGAATTAGTTCTGAAACGTTTTTTATTAAAAATGAGTTTCAAAAATACTCCGTTTAAAAAGTTTTGCTTTTTGAGCCCAATGTATCAACTTTTAAAATTTGAAATCTGACAGAATATTAAAATCTACTTAAGAGATAAGAAATCTGTTTTCCCTTATAGATTAGGCAAACGCTGATATTCTATACTTATGTGAAAATTTTTCTATTTTCTCATTTTTGAAATTCTTTGAAAAGCCCCTCACTTTTCTCTTACTGAACAAATGTAAACAATCCTAAACCAAAGTTATCATTATATAAATGCAATTTTAATAAATTAAATTAAAATAATCTGAACCATTAATCAAGAATTGAAATTTTATTCTGATATTATTTATAAGTACAGTCGATTAGAATATTTTTTAAAGATTAATATTAATTTTGAAACTAGAATGACATTAACTTAAGAGAAAAGTACAGAGCATTTAAAGGCACATAAGAAGGCAATTGAGAAAATGCGTGTTTGACTGGATGTCACCTCAAGACAAAATTTATTACAAACTCAAAATCGTATAAATAAAAAATGAAATATTATAATGTATTAACAAATTGCATGATTTCTCGGACACATATTTCCTCTACTACTAGTGCTCACTATTATTATTTCCTAAGTAGTGGCTTATCCTTAAGAAAGATATAATTCATTCAACAATTAAATGGTCATTAACTTTGTTCTATTGTTATTCAAACAATAGCTTAATTAAATCATTTCTAAGCATTTATTATGCATTTAACTCATGAGAAAAGCTTCAACTATTAGCGAATCTATTGATATAACGTTTAAACATTAAAAAAAATATACGCCACTGATTTGGAGCAAACTTTAATAATGGCTTATAATTATGTTTTTGCATTATTAAAGTTTATTACTTGATTTAAAAGCCAAACTACTAGTTTTCTTTTAAAAATAAATGTTATCCTAAGGCAAGTCATTTGGCATAAATGACAATTAATCTTGTATATTATTAAAAAAATTATGTCTGTCTGCCTGTGTCTGTGTGTCTGCAATAAACGTAATGAAAATTTTTACAATAATGTGATTCTATTTTCCTCATAAAAGTATTTCCAAAAATTCTAATACACTGTAAAGGCTATAATAATACTTTTTAAATTTTGTCTTTTTAAAAATTAAAAGAATTTCTCATATTTTACGGCTTAATATCAGAGTTATATTTAAGTTATGTGAGATGCGAAGCAACGGGTGCTGCTTCTTATAATTATTATTATTATTGCATCGAAATTTTGATGATGCTCTGCAAGTAATACAGAATATACAGGAATTATATAAAATGTTAACTTACACCGGTATAAGTTATGAGTTAGACATAGTCCTTAATAGAGAGTAATAACACTGTGCCTTAAGATCACATAAAGACAACATAAGATGAAATGATAGATCATTTTTGGACTGTAAGGAGGAGATAAACTACACTTAACTTATGATCTAAAAAAGTTTTTAATATCAGTACTTTTGAAATCAACGGTTGTTTCAAATTGATTCTTAACATTATATGCCTGGTCTCTAAAATACTTATATATCACATAATTCAGCATTTCATAAAGTGTTTAACCTGTTTTTGTTTTAATAGAGAGAACAATGTCACGAATTTTAAATTTACTAAAAATGGTTCTACGCGTTGCTTTTAAAGTGCTCATTAACTCAATCAATTTATTTTTGAAATTGTTTTAAAAGAGTGAAAATTTATTGATTCACTCAGAATGTCAATTGAATCACGAAAAGCAACATAACTATAAATATAAAAAAATAAATCACAAATTAATAACTAATAAGTATTGAGATATATGGTAACTCTTTAAAAAATCACTTCTCAACATCTCATAAATATCAATGAT
The DNA here is from genome assembly GCA_033996565.1 of Nanhermannia nana. NCBI lineage: Eukaryota > Metazoa > Arthropoda > Arachnida > Sarcoptiformes > Nanhermanniidae > Nanhermannia > Nanhermannia nana. The sequence goes on from JAUJYT010000698.1 coordinate 13,242, forward strand.
TTTCAAAATTATTTATTAAAAATTTCAACTAATGTGAACACTTTTAAGACATCAAATTAATAATTTAATGTTTTAAGAAGTGCTTAAATTAGTTGAATTTTAAGACCGATGAGGCAGATATTATTTTCGATTCCCAATTCAAGTTTGTTTTTTATGAGTTTATTATGTTTATGAGTTTGATCAAAAATATAAGTAAAGAGCTTCATAATAATAGAAGCTAATGAATATTTTTTTGCTTAATTTAATGGCCTCTAAGTAATTAACTAAATGTTAATTAGAATTTTTAATGGTTTTTCATGAAATAAATGAAAGAAGAATTTGAGAGAGTTATCAATGATAACATATCTTTGATTATTTAGGTACTCATTAGTCCTTTTCACAAAAAGCAGTGTTTATAATCAATTTAAAGCAACAAATTCAATGCCTGCTATTTATTTTCGATATATAATTGAAGATTTTGACATTTGATTGTCAAATATTGAGAAATTATGCAATTAAGCCCTGTCTGCATAGATGCACAATTATTTATGTTAAAAATGATCCTTTATTTGCATCCTTGACAGGAAGCTCTTTATTATACATGAATCAATTTAATTAAATCATAAAACTCATAAAATAACAAACTTGAAGGTAATGAGGATTGTCGTGAAAACCAATAAATTTTATCATAAATTTAAGAAATATTCTCTATTATATCTGTATTCTTTCTATTGGAAAAGTATAAAAAATATTATTCTTATACAACTTTGAAAAAATATCTACTTTTACAGTGCTTTATAACAAAAATTAATTTAAATTTCAATTAAGAAACACTTGTCTAATATCTCAATATATTTTAAACTAAGATATTATTTGAATTTCATGTCATTAATGCTTTGATGCAAACAATGCATAATAAGGAAATACAATGATTTATGACTTAACAATAAACTGGATCTTTTGAAAAGGAGAAATGGTATATAAGTGAAGATGTATGACTTGGCTCGAAGGCAAATACTCAAATGTTAAGTAACGCCTCTCAATGAAATGAATGGCATCAGAAAGACATCTGCAATAAGATATGCGTTTGACTTCACTTATAAATAATGACCGGATCTCTAGAATGAATGTTTAACTTCTTATATTTTATATCTAACTTCTAATTAAGTCGAAATACTTTGAATTACTGCAAAAAGTACTTTTGCTGACAAGATTTTTTTCAGAACATTGATAAAGAGAAAAGTTCTTGAAATTTGAAAAATGCTTTTTATAAATTTTTTTGCAACGTGTAAAATACTAGTCTAAGCAATTCATTAACATTTTACAGGTATTAAATGTTATAAAGTGATAACAGATAGATATTGTAGAAAAAAATCTCAATAAGCTTCTAAAATCAAAAATCCATGCATAATAATATGCTGTTCTGTCTAATTAATGATAATTATTTATATATTCATTAACTCTGTTTGATTATAAAAAATATAATCTCTTATAAGTTGTGAGTTTAGATACCAATCATTAAAATAATTTCACAATCAGAAGCACTTGAAAACTCATACTAAAAAAATAGATAAACTTGAAAAACATTTAAATGGATTGTAAAAATTAAAGCAATGCTACTGTATATTAAATTTATTTCATTACCTGAAATGCTGAATACAAGCAGATAAAAAACTCATTAGAGGGTTGATGAGAGGCTCTTTCCTCTCTTCTGCTTATAATCAAATGCCTTATGTCTTACTGTTAGCAATGAGAGGAAAAATAAATTGATGACAATTAAGTTTTGATACTTTAGGCTGAAATAGTAAAAAACTGGAATTACTTTTATGTTATACTGAATTTACAGTATAACTTATGTATATGTATAGTAAACTGCAAAATATTTTAACGTTTGCTTTTGCTTATGATATAAACATTAAAGTCATTAAAATTTAATATATTTTTAATTTTATTAATCGAACAGATGAAAAAATTTTGAGATTTTATATAAATTATAAATAATAAGCTGATTATTAAATTTGGACAATTATCACATTAGTTGCAAATGAAGAAAGCTATTCTTCTAGTAATGTAATGTTATTAATCTATAATTAAAACTAACTTATATGAGATTAATTACAATGTAACCAAGAGTTGCAAGAGGATCGACGCTTCAGGTGTCCGGTTCATCAATTCCCAAATTTTAGATGAGGCCAAAAAACTCTGAATTTCTCAGATTAATTTTTTAAAATGAACTTTAAATAAGAGTTGATAATTGTGATTTGCATAACATTGCACTATAACTAACTATTCATATTTTTGACTTTTCAAATAGTGATTTTATTTTTCTTTTGCAAAATTGAATGCAAGAAACCTAAAAAGGATTTGTAAAAAATAAACTCATTTTGAAGTAGAATTTCTAATTTTAGTTGTGTTCGGACCCAACCTGAATCCCCTTAAGAACCTTAAGAATATTCATTTTCTGTGTGTCCTCTGATTCATAATACTAGAAGCTATAGATTTCATGACTAAATAAGCCTTAAGCGAAAAATTCCAACAAAACTTTATTCAAAGTAGAAATAATTTAGCCAAAGGCTGAATAAATTGTAATGAAAGAGAAGAAGAATAAATTATCTCAGATTTTAAAGACTGGAAGAATATCTATGTATGAGGAAAAAATCCCATTAAAGCATTACTGTCTTAGAATTTAGATATTTATAATCTTTAAGAATTAAAATCTAATTAAATCAAAAGACAATCTTAAAATGATAGCCATTTGAAACATTTATTATTCATTTAATACAAGACAATAGACTAACCTGTACTACACTTTACATTTATTTAAATTTTATTTTTAATGTGTTTAACCAAATGTAATTCTAGAATTTTCTCATAAAATTTAATAATAAAATTTC
>JAUJYT010000699.1:0-16105 GCA_033996565.1 Nanhermannia nana
TCCATTAATTATTGTGAGAACTTTAGTCTCTGTGTTCGCTCTTTTGTATTGGTTTGGACTCAAAGCTAAAGTATATAAACTTTGAAACATTTTGGCTGACATTCATTCGTATTATGAGTTATATCCGCAGACAATAGTAGTGATTATTTCTATTTTGATTACTATTCCAATCATGGGTTGGATTCTTTGGAACGCAACTGAAAGACTTCGTTGGAATCAACAGAATGAAGCAGAAGATGATTACAGAGATGTGTTTCAAGAAGTTGTCAAATATTATTTGAATATCAAAAACACTTTTACTTAATTATTAATTAATATAAAAATATATATCAAAATTATTATCATTTATATCTGACTTATGTAATAGCCTTTGATTAAAAATATTAAAACTTTTATTTAAATATTATTTTTGATAACACTATGAAATTATTTTTAGTTTACAGAATAGTTTTAAAACAAATTTACTGTAATATAAAACACAAACTTTTAGCTATTATTAAATGAATTATCTTTTAATATTTTAAAATCAATAAAAATACAAAAACGATACTTAAGATCATAATTACATTCATTTATTGAATTCGTAAATAAAATATATTTATAGACATAATAACAACAACAAAAACTGCAACAAATAGTACAAAAATTAAGAGAAAAAAATGAAATCAATTTATTCTTAATTATTATTTGAAATATGATTAATGTATAGCTAAATGTCTGCTCGGAATGTAATTGAAATAAAAGCTAAACTTATCATTAGTTTAAATAGACTTTGAAATCAATTGATTATTGTAAATAAAATTTGATTTAAATATATCAAAAAAATGTCAAAATAAACTTCAAAAACCCCAAAATCCTTTTCAAAAAAGGGAAACATTTGATTCGATAAAAATAACATTAGAAAAAAAGTTAAAAAAAACAAAAAATTTCATTAATTTTGAGCAAAATTAAGTATATGAACACTAATTTGGAGTCAACATTATAACTAATTTGAGTATTTTTGCTAAAATATAATCATTTTGTGTAGAAATTTATGAATAAGACCAAAATTTTTAAGTAATTTTTCCACTTTCTTAAAGAGTATCAATTAATTAATGCGCTGATTATCGTTATTATTATTATTATTAGTGTTATTATTATTTTCCAATTGCATTAACTTTGTCTGCAATCTATGCATTTGCTGAGGACTTGCCATAAGATTACGCGTCGATTCATCGCTCAGTTCCAGCGGTTGTGGTGTTTGTAAAGTACTCGAAACCAAGAGATTATCGCGAGAATTAAGTAAATTCTCACGAGAATTAAGAGAAAGGTTGAGATTCTGTCCCGAGTCCATCATCACTGACATAATTGACATTGAATTAAAGTTAATATCACTCAACAGTTCAGAAGTGTCGATATCAAGACCTAAAGAATCAAACTTTTCCATGACTTCATCGGTAATGTTATTGTTATTATTATTACTGTTATTATTATTTGCATTAATGAAGACGGAGTTCTCGATGGCATCGACTGTGGGCTGTAGTAAATTGTTAATTGTGGTCAATGTTGATAATGATTTAGATGGCGTTTTGTTGAGTAAATCATTGTGAATGTTTGGAAGTATGAATTCTGGTTGTGTCGAGTCTTGTGATGATATCTGAGAAGTTTGTCTGTAGTCTTGAGATAATAATACATCCATTTGAGGTCTTATTTGTTGCTGTGGTGGAGTCTGCGTTCGTGATAATGGAATGAATTGTGTGGTCCATGTAGTGGTCGATGTCGGACATGAAGCTGCGGTCAATTGTAGCTGTTGAGTGTCTACTGTTGTAGTACTCATCGGTTCCAACTGTTTATTTTTCAAAATTTTAAAAACTTATCAGTAATTCAATCAAAATATTGTTTAATTTAAACTTTAGTCTAATATAAAAGATAATTATATAATAAATAATTAGAATAAAGTTTTGAGATAAAGAACTTTAAACAGTTGTTAAAGCCTTAGACGTAAAGCTATTGTTAAAGTTGTTTGCGATTCAAGTGTTCTTTCGAAGAAATTCAATAAGAGTTTAATTTTTGACCAAAAAACAGTAATAATTTCGAAAATAAATGTTAAACACAAATAAGAAATAATAGAAAAATAACAGAAAATATGATAGAAATAAATAAATAAAACGAAACAAAACGAAAAATGCCCCAAAAAGGCCATCAAATCCTACTTTAATATTAGGTGTAATTCTCGGCACATGAATCACATCACGTTTTGAACTAACAATAGCTGCACCGCCGACACCACTCACTCCAGTTAAGATACTATTCTCTCTTAAGAAGCGTTCGAGACATCCCTCGTCTATCTTTTGCCTCTTTCTGACCAACCCGTCCGGATCCACTTCGCGGGGCAAGAGTTGAAAGCCTCGCGGCTCTGACAGACAGCCATCAGAGGGTCGCCTGAGCTGCAGCTGAACAGAAACCGGTTGTGATATAGTTTGGCTGAAATAACTGGGAGTTCGAAAACAAATGGCCACTTGTTTGTGGACATCGCTCGGCTGCAGGTCTGCCAACGCGTCCCAAACCAACTGTCCGTTCAATTCTTGATAAAACCGAACCTGAATATCATCTTTAGTGACCCGATCGCACAGTAGTATAACTTCTTTGCCTCCATTACAAGGAGCCGAACAGTGCGATAGCTTTGTTATTATCAGTTCAGTCATCGCTTCTGTAATTTGAATGCAATTTTTGAAACAATTAGTTTATGTTATTATGCGTTTTGTTTGAAAAATAAGATATACTTTTGTCATAAATGGGATCCGAAACGATTGGCGGCAATTGAACTGTGAATTTCTCTTTTTCGGGACCTTCGATGAAAACTTGGAAACAAAGTCTCACAACATTCAAGTCTATGCTTGAAGATTGAGACTTATGGTTAAAACCAGCTATTGTTGAATCAAAAGAAACAAAAAAAAATAAAAATAAAACATAAATACAACAGAATTAGAAAATGATTATATAATCATTCAATGAATTATGAAATCATTTATATTTCTTAGAATTAGAGTTAATTTTAGTTAAAATTATAAAAAAAAACACTAAATTGAGATGTTATTGAAACTGATATTAAAAGAAAATATATTTCTAAAAACTTATAATCAAATTAATATAATTTAAATTCCAATATTTTAAGTGTAAGATGAAATTGAAATTTACTAATTGACAGACTCTATCATTTAGTGTCTATCAGAGCGCTATTTAAGTGATCGGTGGTTATAATTGTCTTCTATCATAATCTAAACTATAATTGAGTTTTGATTAGAAAACCAAATTTTTGTAATATTGCAGTCTTGAGTTGATTTATGTTTGATTAGAGATGAGAGAGAAGTCATGCTTTCATTAATTTTAGTCTATATTTAACAACTGTTTTCACAATTTTATTGGTTTTTCCGACACAGCTCACTAAACAAACTCAAGTCTGTGAAAAACAATTGTCGCCACTGATGACGAGTATTTGTAAATAGTGCTCAAAAGCTAAAGTCAGGCTTTTATTATTAAATGTAAATTTTGATTAAAAAAGTTAAGCCGTGATAAAGAAAAAATTTAAATAACGATAATATGTTTATATGGTATCAAAAGATTTGATTTAAAACTCCATAAACTCCACGTAAGTTATGTTATGCCTAAGCTTTTCAGCTAATTTATTACAACATAACTGTTATTTTGTATAAAAATTACAAATATCTCTTTAAAGGTAAAGGTAATTGAGATGTGCTTTTCTCTGTTGTATTACTTTCGGTCTGAGACTGCAATTAAGGCAATTAAACTAAAATAAGCCCTTTTTAATTAACACTCAGATAAATAATCAGAAAATAGATTAGTTTTTGATTAGTCTTTCAATTTGTTGAGAAATATGAATAAATATAAAAGAATTTAAAGTTAATTATACTGAATATAAGCGCTCTTATGGAGTATATGAGAGTCATCTGGAGTTGAGGTCACTCCAGAAGTAGAAGTTAAATAGTTTTGAATATTTAAAGCAGAAAAAAATGTCAAAACAAATAATTACTTCTGAAGGGATCGACTTTAATACTCTCTCTGAGCTTAAGGCTGTCCTCAATGTCTTTGCGTTTAACACATTGAATGCCGAGTGATGTGAAGGAACACATCATATCAGTGTTGTTGATAACCATAGTGCAGACGCCTTTCTTACAGCCCTCCTTTCCCACCAGATTATGCGGGTGTGGTCGGTAGGGCTGGTCTTTGGTCACACACGAGACCACCACAACTGCCTGACCCCTATAGTTGCAAACCTGTATTGTTGGGTAAGTCTTATTATCTGCGGTAGCGCTCGAACCGGGTATAGAACCAGCACTTCTTCCCTCGCATTCATATCTGAATCTTAGCGCACATTTTGCTGGCTGTTCAACAATACGGACGTATGGCTGGGCTGTTGTCGGAGAGTTGGCTTTCAAATACTGATCCATTTCTTAATAATTTTCTGATCTTTTTTGTCTTTAGTCCTCTTTTGGTCCAAATTTACGTCTAATTTATCGTTAAGTAGTTTTTTGGGTCTATTTTTCTGGTTTATTATTTATTATTAACTTTTTTTACTTTCATTATCTTCTGTTTTATTATTATTTTGAGTTTTACTTTCATTCAGAGTTTGAAAAACTATTTCTTTCAGTTTATATGAGATATTAATATGACTTTTGTCTCACTTTAAGTCAATTAAATAGAAAATAAACTAAGTTTTGAGTTGAGATCTAATAAAAATGCCATAAAAATGTTCAACACGTTAACAAAAATTAATATTAAAATCAGATGTAATCATAATTGAAAAAAACACTAAAAAATTCACTTCTATTCAAATCTTGAATCTATTTCTTCGACAACTATTTGAAAAATAAGCGAATATTTAACAGAATCTGTAAAAAAATAGAAAAAAACAGAATTAATTAAAAATCAATTAACAATCAAATCATCAATCAATTGAAAAAAATTATTTCCTAATAAACAATAAAAAAAATTAAAAGAAAAATTCACATAAATTAATACCAAATAAGAGATTAAGTGTTAATAAAATACTCGAAACATAAGTAATATTCAAAAAAATGGACATTTAATAAAACGACTGAACACGTGATCAACTGATGGACAAAAAGGACATTAAAATAGTTTACACTTTAAATCAAATCACACACTAAGCGAAAGTAAATTCAAATGTTAACAGGAATTGAGGCATAAAATTAATAAAATTTAGGAAAACAACTGTTCATTACTTACAATTAGCTATAATCGGACCTTAAGATGACATTTAAGTAATCAAAAGCGAAATAACAATAATAACACTGTTGTGAAAAGTGATGCAATTTTGATACCATTGCGTAGTATTACAGAGAAATCTCATTGTATTGAATGATTGCAATGCAATAGCACTACACAAATAAATAGACTCATAATTAGCGTACAGTAATATCCCTTAATAAATACATATCTCAACTATAATTGTTATTAAGTTTAAGTCCCGAACAAAACACGCCAATAACTTATGTATACTTTTAAAGTGAATTTTTGAAAACCTAATCGTTTAATAATTTGTTAATTTATTTTATTATATGTTTAATTGTGTATTAATTTTTGCGCTTAGTTTTAACTGTAATCTTATAGATAAGGCGTATATCCCAAGAAAGCGTCACTTAAACGTGAAGGAAATGGGTGTATATTATGTGTGTTATTCATGTATAATGTTATATATTTTTTAGTGTAATTTGTTTGTCAGATAACATACTCTTTTAAATAAATTGATTGAATATTGAAAGTCAAAAAAATAATCTCTATTTATTGAGAAACTTCTTTGTGTAACGAATAACAACCAACTGATGATTTTTGATATAAAATAAATTGATTGGAAAATAATTAGCTTATTATTGGAATAATAACAGCGTTATTAAAGATATTTTTTAAGGACTTTAATTTTGTTATAACTTATGTGAATTTTAATTGAGAACCGGTTTTCATTATCGAGAAAAGATTGCATGAAGTAATTCCCCACATGTAATACTGCCCTTTTTCTAAGACAAATAACTTACAGTCAAATCCCGATATACCTGCTTTGATTAATTAATTCTAAAAGTTTCTAAATTCTAAAAAAGTTTTATGAACTCTCATAACAAATATATTAAACAATTAATCAATTAATCAATTTATGGTTAAATTGAATGCAAAGAACTTATTAATAGATAACAATAAAACTTGACCTCTATTAGATAGACAAGATTTACTAATCTTTTATTATGAGAAAATTCTTAAGAACTTGATTGATGAGGACGTATTGCGTATAGTCAACAAAGGGCGGGTATTTACGCGTTGGGAAACTATTTGTATATACCTTTTAATTAATATATGGATTGAAGACTATGTTTAGTTTCAGAGACAAAATATGGATTTTTCTGTTTCATTGACATAAACAGACGATAAAAATCATATAAACTGGGATTTTCTACTTTGCCGGAAGTGATGAATTAGATTTACAAGTTATACAATCCATACAATCATATTAATTATGAACATTAGGAACACGATTGTTATCTTTGATTTCCAGATAATAGTTTAGTTACCGTTTAGTTAAGAAATACATGAATCTGTTCGCAGAATTAACTTTTTTTTATGTAATTATCTGTATTAAAAAGTTTAGTTTAAATTAATTGGTCTCATAAATAGTGTAAGTGATTAACTCTTATCAGACTTATAATTAATTTTTACAAATTTATATTATTTTCATTAAGTTTATTATGCTTTCAATTTATATATAACTTTTTTTTATTATAGATTACTTTTTTAACCTATTTTGTTGTTGTCTTTTGAAAACTTGATCTCTTGTAGTCCAACAAAATTAATGACATGAAACTTAATATTCTGTTAATTTAATGTAATTCACATCAAAGTTCTTTTTATTCTAATACAAAAGTAGTAATTATTAGAAAAAAGAAAAAGAGTTCTGTATTTTCATAATATGACACCAAATTCATCATAATTAAAAGCATTAAAAGTAGTGTAGAGCAAAAGACAAGCTCGGGATGTTTAGCTCAAGCTCAAGCTCAAGCTCACAGCAATGAGCTTAAGTGAGCTTCTCTTTTAACTAAAATCAGTTAAAATAAAACTTTTCGTAGAATTTAAGAGCCAGATAAACATTAAACCATTCAAGGAAAAAATACTCTTAAAATTAGACTAAAATAAGGTGAAAATTTTAACATCATATAAATGACTTCTGTTCTAATTGATGTTATATTTGAATAAAAAAATTTGTTTGAAAGAAATTTTTTTTTTATATAAGTTAAAAGCTCAAGCTCAAGCTCAAGCTCGCATAAAATGAGCTTATGCTGTACACTAATCAAAAGAATCCCAATAGAATATTATGAAACAGTATGAAATTTCGCTTTTTTTATTTAAATAATGATTAAACTTATTTAAATATTTTCAATTTCTTTATTTTAAATAATAAATGAATAACTTTTTACAGCATTCTTGAAATTATTTCAACATAGAATAAACATTTTAAGGGAAATAAATTACTTATTAGTACTCAAAGTTTTTATTATAGATCTTAACAAAACTAATCTCTAAAGCATACAAATTTAGTGAAGGCTTTAATTATTATATTACATATTAATAAGTTTAACACATGATTAGTAACAGAGTGTAATAGTTTTATTTGACTCATAGGTATAACACAGCTATGGATTGAAATCCAAAAATAATTTATAGTCTGATAGAAGTAAACTTTTACGAGCAATGCCTAAAGTAATAAAATAAGTTTTTATTACAAAACTTAATGACTAAAACCCAATCCTATGACTAGTCTCACAAAACGCTAATCACAAAAAAGTTGACAAAGAAAATCCATCAGTAGTTTGAAAGGTTAGAGTGAAGTGAAGGGTATGTAAATTGTTTGACAATATATATCTACGAACTTGTGTGGAATGAATGACAATACAAACATTTCATACAAATTCAGTAAACATTACGAAACAGAATAGTCTGCAGAAAAGAAGAACAGATCCGCAATGTATAGCACGAAATCGCGCCAAACATAAGAGTTGACAGTGAAATAAGTCACGCAAACGATCGATCGATGGGATGCGCATTTGAGAGAATAGATAAGGGATAAAGTGGGGAACCAAATGAGTGAAGCAGTATTGAAATGGATATTGGAATTGAAAATAAGAAGTTTCGGTTTATTAGAGTAAGTGATGCGTTGCTATGCAATCACAGAATAAGTTTGAAGCGATCACCGACTGATGGAGTGCAGGTGCAGATGATGGTAGTGTTTCGATGTATTGGTAGAATATAGAGAACAACAGTTAATAGAGGCAGAGCCTGAGTATGGGAAGAATGAATAGAGATAGAGCTCATGAGAGCGGCCACTCTTTAGCTTGAACTTATTGTGAGAGTGTGTGTACGAATACATGCTATTTCTCTTTAGTAGTGCCACACCTTTTATCACTATTTCATTATAATCCATATCATAATCATATTCATAATTCTTCTGAACTTTCATTTTTGGGAATATTTGTTCATAAATTTTGTTGATATACATAAATAGCAGTCAGAGAGAGATTTACTGTTAGTAATTATTCTTATGTCAAGACAACGAAAAGCAGTTGAAATATTACTGTGAATTATAAGTTACTGAAAGAATATTCTTCCATAAGTACAGTTAAATGATAGCGTAATTATGTTCATGTCATGGGCATCCCCGCGATCTATTCCGGGCGGATTTGGTCTTAATCGTATCGCAAAACGAGGCGGAAGTGATCATAAAAGAGGGTCTAGTTTTTGGAGTAAATTCTGCTATTCATGTGCTATCGTTATATTAGCTTCAATACTGTGGATATGGGCTATAATAATACATGATATTTATAAAAAGCACATAAGTTTCTTAAGCAAAACTTTTTATATGATTGGGGCCACACTTGTGTCCGGTGTTATATTTGTTATTATTGTTTATATTACTATGACATTCCGACCACCACGAAGATCATCTGCCACTATGACTGCACAAGAAGATCATGACGCTGAACATGAGGTAATGCTTTCTAATATCTTTTCATTCTATACACTGTTTTTGTTATACAGTATATGCAGTAATAAGGATGTTGTCAACGATTTTTAGTGATTTTTACTATTTTAATATACAGTAATATATGTGACAACATTTGATAGTTTGATGAGTTTTTAAGTTAATCTTTTAGTGAAAAAATAATTTTAATAATTGTATTAATATATGTCAAAATTCATAATAAATATTCTTTTTATGTATTAATCAAAATTTGATAATATTTTTATATTTATTTAATTAATTTAATGGCAATTTTTAGTGAACAAGTAATTCAAACAAAAGTAAAACTACAGGTATTTCATTTATATTCTAACCTGTTATACAGTTATACCTGAGGTTTCCATAGTTATAAAATTTTCGGATATTTCTATTACAACATTAGCTGTGATATAAAATTCATACAAAATTTTAATAGGAATCGGATTACTGTATACAGAATTTCATTGATTAAAATGAATTTGAATATAAGATTCCACATAAACAAGAAAAAAACAATAAAATATAAATAATTTATACTTTTTTCCCCATATACCCTATTGAACAGCATCATCACGACTCTATTAATAAAGGAGATGTGGTGTCTCCGGTTTAAGACTAAAAACTTGAACAATGAACACAACTTTATATTATAAATGTTATGTAAATTATTAATTGAGAACTAATTCTCGAATTAATGCTAAGAACAATTTATACGATCGGGAGTCAAATCGATGTAATTTATAAAGAATTTTAAAGTATTTCAAGTCAAGTAATTTTTTTATCGTGTATATTGATTGTGAAGAATTACGTTTTACATTTTGTGGTTAACTTATGTAATATAAGTTATATTTATATATTTTAGAAGAGAAGTGATTTGAAAATATAAATTCTTTTGAGTCAAATATTTTATGAGAACTTAATTGTTCCGTTCCATTGTGTGGATTTGGTCTTAAATACAAACCAAATTCTTTTGTGATTTGAATCTTTTTTTGTCAAACAATATAATAGCCACAGAAATTTCTATACATTGTACGTATTTATCAGGTTATATAACCTAACATTATGTCGATTGTTGTTAAAAGTATTACAATATTATCCCAATTATTATGATTATATAAAACGTAAACCTATTTTATTTTGAGAAACCTTTTGCTGCCTTCTCTTCTCTTGTTTTGATTCATAAAGTGGAAGCACTTTTCAGTATGAGACAGCATTCACTGAATTTATAAATATTTATAAGCCTTAAACTGAAGGCTCAGATAAAGCGTACCATAAAATGAGCTAATTTTTATAGTTATACACCTTCTAAATACAAATCAAGTATTTTATGGTTTCATCTAAAATAACAAAAATATAACTCACCCTTAATTTTAAACAATTTTGCATTAAAGTAAAAAAATCTAAGTAAAAAACTCATTCATATCCTATATATTGAAAGTCTGATCAAATTATGTTTTGATATCTACAAAATCTAAGTTATTCAATGATAAATTGATTAATTAATCAAAATGATTGCTTTATTATTAGTTTTAAAAATGTTCATACTATACATCATTGTTTCTTATTATATACCGTATACATTACCGTTAATTCACAAACTCAATTATTTTAATGAATAATAATGATTATAATCCTAAATCTTAATTCTGTTGAATCGACTGAAAAGTGCTTTCCTTTCAAGTATAAAGTAATCGCTGCCATAAAACAAACTCATTTTATTGGTATTTTATTTGATGTTATTATGAAATTATGAACTAATGCATGAAAGCGAAGCAAAATGATCGTTAAATCTCAAGAAATGTTTCATCTTTATTAAAATAATTCATCTGTTTATTCGATCGATAATTTATATCAATATATTAAATATTTGTTATTCAAATATCTGTTGTTATAAAGTTAAAAAGACTTAATGTCAGAGTTTTAATATTAAATAAAGAAAAGTTAAATTTAATTCTTTCTTTTTTTAATTTAAGTTAAAATCTGTTACGAGTATTAACTTCTAAGTAAAGGATCAAAGGATCTAAAACTCTATATTGAAAAATATGATTTTTTCGATTCAATCGTATTCTACAGAATTCTATATACAGTATAATATTCTATCGATTTCGTAAGTGAAAAATGAAAGCTTACATAAAACCAATTCATGATAAAAATTCAATCATTTATTTCTTATCCACTATTTTGAAACTAAAACTTTTGTTTGAACTCTTTGAGGAATTTAATTAAACATTTGGAAAGATATAGAATTGAACAAAATTTAAAGAATTTGAAGCGAATAATTTCGAAATTTTAAGTTAGTTTCATAGCACTAATGAAATATTTTTCATATCATATTATAAGTGTCTGACAATAAGGACCCATAAATAAACCACTTTTGGTTGTGCTGGTACTTCAAAATTGCTTTTGCAACTATTTTTCATTTAACTTTCATTGATTATAGAAAAGCAGATGTTTTGACTTAACTTAAGGACGATATTCTCTATCACATGATTGTTATAAGTCTTATATGAAGTGATAAATGGTATTATCTTAAGACTTGTTCTTCAATTTCTTAATCTTGCCTAACATTATACAGTGTATGCATGACATGTGTTAAGCAAAAGAAAATTCTTTAAAAATTCAATTTTGAATTCCAATCGAAGTCATATTTTTGAAAACTGTTGAAAACCAATCCAAAAAAAATAAGACAACACTTCTTAGAAAAACTCAATTTTTTTTATAAAAGAATTCAATTCTCAGTTCAAAATCCTGAAGAGATAGAATTGAAAGTAAAGTAAATAAAGAATTGAAATGCAAATTCACTTTTATATTCTGCACAAGTCATATGAAATGCACTTAAGGTAAATATTTTATTTGAAGATAAATAAACTTTATTAATAAGAATCGATTTCATTTATTCCCTCAAATATTCCTAAGAAATTAAGCAAACTTTTGATTATGTAATACAAGTATAACCTCATATTTACTATCAATGTAGAAGTGTATTCATTCACAATCAGATAATAATGAGTTTATAGCACAATATAATAAAAAGAATAATAAGAAGAATAATACATTTTAAACGGAAAATTGGTCTTCGATGAAAGCCATGTCAATATCAAATAACCAGCCATAGCAACAATACTTTAGATATAATAAATAAATAGTTTATGACTAACAAGAATTTGTATTGAAATATATTCTTTATTTTTCATACTCATAAACAAATAAAAAAATACTATTTATGCAAATATGAGTCCAATATTTTTTATCTCTTATCATATATGATGACAGAATTGAGTTGAATATTATTTTATTTATAAATAAATAATCAAAAAAAAATTATACTTTGATTTGTTGCTCAAAAGGCTAACTTATGTATAAAGTTAGACTTCAATTTTGTTTTCGTGGGTTCAGTTTGTGTATGAGTTATATAAATATCGATCCATTCCTTTCGGTTCAGTTATAATAACAGACTAATAGATTATAGACCAGCACAGAGAATAAGACTTATAAGACCACAGATAGAGATAGAGAGGAGAGAGAGAGAGAGAGAGAGGGAGAGGGAGAGAGAGAGGAGAGAGAGAAACGGGGGGAGAGAGAGAGAGACCTATTGATATATGAGGAATAGTATGTTTATGTAATATGTTTTTCACATGCCTGAAAGGTCTCTCTATTTTTATATTTTGATTGATCATTGAATTACATAATACTTTTTCTCAGCGAACTTCACATATGGTTTTTATTATTTTGATTGAACAAACTTTGATTTTCTACTGTCTTCTCATTCTAACAATGGAGTTGTCTCTTGTTGTGTGACATTTGGTATATTCTCAGTCAATAAATATTTTCGATATATCACCACATTTATAAACATTAACATTTGCCATAATATTGTAGATAATGACGATATCAACGGCGGCCAGTAATTCATTTCTGCACTATTTTTTGGGTTTAGTATTGAAAATGCTATGAAAAAGTGAAAAAAATTTTGCTTTTAGTAAAAAACGATATAATATATGGTAAGAATTTATAAAGAAAATTAACTGATATTTTCGCTAAAATTATGCTCGAATTACATGAATCTCAAAAAATATCTCCAGAGTGTAATGGATTTGTGATTATTTAATAAAATGCAAATTTTCAGAACTGTTCTCATAAGTTCTTGAATTTGTTTTATGCTTTCATTGAAAATATTAAATCTATTAAAATATCTCAAACATAAATCATTTGTAAATCTCTCTTTGAGAATAAGTTCAACTGAATTGCTACACATTTTTTCATTTATTTTCAACAAAAAAGAAAATTTTGCTGAAAAACATTTTTGAAATAAGCATTAATAATAATGTAGAGCGAGATTTAGTTTTTGTATTTAAAGAAAAAATTTCATAACTTATATCGAAAACATTAAGATCGAACAAAAATCGAAAGAGTATAGTGTTTAATAAGAACTCTAACTTCAAAAGCAGTGCCGTAGTCAGAAATTTTTGGTTGGGGGCCAGACATAGGAAAATTCCAAGATTTGATAATTCTTTAAAATTGCTACAGATCTAGACTTAAATGCCTGAAAATGCTTGGGGGCCCCCTTTGCCGATAGCTGGCTACGGCTGTGTTCAAAAGAAAGAAAATAAGCAAAGTTAAGCTTAATTACAAAATATAATTAATTAAACGCAACATACATTTGTTATAAATGATGGCAAACGGCAAATAGTAGGCACTGGCGACAACAGATCCCATTAATAAATAAGCGGCTATTATTTTCATTCTCGACAACTGTTCCGCATCAAATTTATCATGAAATTCATTCTTCAAGTACGACATTTGCATAACAAAAACTCTGAGAGCACAGAATCCTATGGGGAAAACATGTTTTCAGCAAAATTTCTCTAGAGCTCATCAGCAGAATATGAAAATGAAATTTTTACAGACCTGAAAACCAGCCCCAGATTATAGTGTGATAATTACTGGTTAGTAGACCCAAAATAAAAAATGCAAAGCCTGTTATTGTACCAGATGCAGTCAAAACGGATTCTGTTAAAATACGCCAACGAGAAGGCGGCATAACTTCAAAAATTAGATTTATTTACATAACACTGACAACAATATGAAAGCACAGCTTTATTTTTGAAGTTCATTTAATTATAGTATAAGAATATTAACTTGTTTTAGTCACATTCTAATGCTCTAAACTTTTATTCTACACCAAACATAATCATTATTTTTACACCAGATTTACGCCATTTTAACGGTTAATATAATCTAATT
The DNA here is from genome assembly GCA_033996565.1 of Nanhermannia nana. Classification (NCBI taxonomy): domain Eukaryota; kingdom Metazoa; phylum Arthropoda; class Arachnida; order Sarcoptiformes; family Nanhermanniidae; genus Nanhermannia; species Nanhermannia nana. The sequence goes on from JAUJYT010000699.1 coordinate 14,306, forward strand.
CTATTGTAAATAAAATTCCCAAAGTTTTATTGTTATTCTTTTTGCCATATATGTCTTATATCGCATACTACCCAACCAACCGAACGCAATGACCTCCTATACTAATAACCGGTTTAAGATTAAGAGTTTTCTTCCAGGTTTATATCAAAGATGTTTTTTATTTACTATAACTCCAGTTTTGTTCGTTTATTGATTTTCATCTCAAAAGTTTATTGAAGTAGAAGTTTTACTATTTATTTAGTACTGTATTTTGTTTAAAAGCTTATCATTTTTGTTAAGCATAGAGAAACATGAAGTGATTGCCGACTTTTTGTTTAACTCACGTGAAGCCTAATTCAGTTTAAACAAAAAAAGTTTATAATCAAACAGATTATTTGTTTTATAGCCGCATAAATGAAGGCATGACTTATGTCAGACTAAATGTGAGTATAAAACCCCGTAATGTTTTTATAATAACTGTTTTCTAACTTTATACTGTATACTAGTGCTGAATATTTTTATTATATATTTACTAATTATGCCTGTTTGGCATCTCTGGGGACATCTCTTTCAAGGAACAAGTCAGTAAAGAAGACTAAAAGCTAGACGTAGGTAGTCAAGGTTTCAGGTTTATGCTAATTTTTAAATATTTTATGCACTTGTTTTCACTTTTTCTCTTTACAAATTTTTTTAATCAAATTTTGTTTTATTCTTTTTTTATTTAAAATCTTTTTCAGCAACATTTATATCTAGTTTTACTAAAATTATAAAGTTATGAATAAAAAAATATTTAAACAAAATTGATCTGAAATCTCACATTGAAAAAAGGGTTTTAGTAATATATTTGTTGAGTTTGTAATTACAAGAAAACTGTATTTGCGATCGAATTAGTAAAGCATTCGTTAAAATAATTTTCATTAATACTGATGTAAAAATTATAGCACTAAACAAGTTATACAACTAATAAAATACAAGTATAGTTAATCTGTTATAAATAAAATTTTAATAAGTGTTGTGGAGAATCTGATGAATTAGCTTCAAAAATAATTGTAAAGTGTATTTATAAAACCAATATAAAAGATGACAGCGTTTTTGGGAACTTGTTTATAACTTTAAAATAAAGAGAGTAAAGAAATGTTTAACTGATAGACTTCCAGGGCCGGCTCAAGGTATTTTGGCGCCCCGGGCAAAGATGGAAAATTGCGCCCCCCTCAACTCGATAAAAAAAATTTTTTTTATTCATGTTTATTTTAAATCACATTATTATTACATTTTCAAAAACAAAATGTTAACACCCCTAGTCTTAACACCCCTAAGATTATAGCGCTCCGGAGCAGTCGCCCGGCCCTAAATCTAATTATATAAGTGTTTATTATCAAAAAATTTCAAATGTTTACATAGCGCGATCGTTTTGTATTTTTTTAAAAATTAAAAAATTATTGTCCGTCGGTAACTTGACCACTGGTCACTGGACACATACTTTTGTGGTTATTTTAGAGGTTTTCACGGACGCTGATTATGAATATAAAATAGAAAACCCTTATTATCGGTAGTTTTCCGTCGGTAACTTGGCCACTAGTTACTGGACACAGACTTTTGTGGTCATTTTAGAGGTATTCAGGGACTCTAATTATGAATATGAAATCGGTTTTTTGATAGCTTCTACCGTTTTCTCGATCTATTCGGCGGCAGACAGACGGACGGAAGGACAGAACAAATCTATAATAGTGAAGGAAATTTCCTATCTTTCAGATCGCGCTAAAAAATATTATTAAATTTAATTAAATTGTTTGACTTCCGACTCTCATTCATTTTGGCGCC
>JAUJYT010000700.1:0-16082 GCA_033996565.1 Nanhermannia nana
AGTTTCTGAAAGCTCACCCCACCCAAAGGTCCGAACCTTGTGCGTGTATGGATATGTCTAAAAATCCAAAGCTATAAAAATTAGATTTAAAACAATCGCTTCTGTTGTATGCCAAAGATTTTTTAATCTCTCATCATTTTCTGCACATTTATAAATTGATTATAAAATTAATTTTCTTTTATAGAGTCTGTTATAAATCAATATCTCTACTAAAACAATAAAATAAAAATCTAAAAATTTCATGTATATAACTAATAACTTAATAACTAATACTAAAGATAAAACTGAGATTAATTAAGTTAAAAATAATTAAATTTATAAATTCATTTAATGTTTAATAATTTTAATACTCGAACAAATAGCCATATAACCACCCGATGACCACCAATGAGCTCTATGATATTTTTGCAATTCTCATTTTGGGATCCCTCATCCCAAATCCATCCCTCATAGCTCGAATTCATTATAATCTTAAGCTAATATTTCCGGAATATTTCAATTTAATTAATTTTGAAAGAAAACTAAAGAGCTTTTATAAATTGATTCTAATAACTAATTTAATTTACTTTCTCTTATTAAAACCGTGAATCATATATTATTATACTTTTAGACATCAATAGCATAACATTAAACTTGACACCACTGTGTTTCCGTTCATTGCTTCCGATTTTTTCTGTATTGAATTGAAGTAATAATGAGAAAAGGCGCACAAACTTTAAGATTTATAAACATTATTCTACGAACAAAAGATAATCATTTAAAATATATTTTCTTCATTAGAGTGGTGCCAGACAAGGAAGTTGTGATGGAGTGAAGAGTTTGTGGCCTAAAGGAGGGTAAGTCAAAACGGATATTACTAACGGATAACGTATTATTCTGTGTAAAGGTATAATACTTAGCATACATGTTATGATTGCACTCTAGAATCAAATAATAGGTGACAACTCATTGCATTCTTTAAGCTGACATTATACAAACATTGGATAATCAATTATAAATATCACCCTATTTTAGAAAATAAGCCAAATTTATAATTATTAAATGGATTACTCTTCCTTTTATTCAACTAGAGATAATCCGTTTTTTAGTGGCATTGATGCGATGCCAGACATTAGGCCCAGGAAGAAATCAATACCACTTGTTAGTGAACTGGTAAGTCTTAGATAAAAATATATGAATACCATTTAAATTTTTATTTCTTAGTAAATAAAACAAATTTTTAAATGAAATCTTTTTAATTATTGATTTAGTATAACATTATTTTCATATAAAGACAATTAATAACTGATTATTTCTTCTTTTAAAACTTGCTCTCTTGATGACATAGGTCTTAAAGGTAACTAAATTTGATCAATCAATTTGGCCTTTAGTTAATTATTTCAATTGTTTGTTTCGGTTTTGGGATTTATTTGAAGTGTTTCTTATAAATAGAAACAATGTTTTGCACAAATCTCGTCAATCCTTTAATTGTTTAATTGTTTCGCATATAATTGTCTGAACTTTAATTTTATAGCAATTTTATAGAATTTGTGTTGAATAATCTGAATAATCTTTAAGTAAAAATTGTAATAAACAATATTAAATTGACATATAGACAATGGCAGCTACAAAGCGTAACGCAGGCCTGACATCCGCTGTTCCCAGAGCTTCCCTAAATGACGAGGAACTGGTGAGAGACAAAATTTAAAATCAACTCTTTTATTAACACTAATATCCTTTTATCTATTATTTCTATAAAGAAAACTCATGTCTATAAGAAGACATTACAAGCTTTGATTTATCCGATATCAAGTACGACACCTCATAATTTCCAGCCATGGACTGCTACGAGCCCTACATATTGTTATGAGTGTGAGGGCTTGCTCTGGGGGATCGCTAGACAAGGAGTCAGATGTACAGAATGTGGTGTGAAGTGTCACGAAAAGTGCAAAGATTTGCTCAATGCTGACTGCCTACAGAGTATGAACTGAATAACTGATTTTAATTTGGAGTTATTTTTAAGTCATATGGAAATTAATGTAAAATTTCAATTGAAAACAGGAGCCGCTGAAAAGAGTTCAAAACATGGGGCAGAAGATAAAGCAAATAATATAATAATGGCGATGAAGGATAGAATGAAAGTTAGAGAACGTGATAAACCAGAAATATTTGAGCTCATAAGGTAAGCACTTTTCTATAAGTTGTAGTAATTGTTGAGTTTTAGTAGAAAACAAGTAAATAAGTGCAGCTTTTTGAGAGTGAATTGTGTGAAAGTCTGTTGTTTTGGACGAATAAATAACATTATATACTACAGGGATGTGTTCAGTGTTGATGACAAGAGTCATGCTGGACATATGAAAGCTGTCAAACAGAGCGTTCTCGACGGCACCTCTAAATGGTCGGCTAAAATTGCTATTACCGGTAGGTCTTATGCTATACAAAACCTCATCACATAAAGTCAAATGTTATTCCAAATGTTGTCATTCATCGAATACCAAATCCATTTATTTGATTGTGTGAAAGTGTGCTCACTGTCGAGCAATATGTTGTCGAGCGTTGCACTTAATATCTGTTTATTATTGCATAAGTTATATATATTCAGTATTGTTTATCTATAACTTGTCAATCAATAGCATGAACTGTTATGTCGATGTATTGTCAGTTTGGTTTGTTAAATGTTGATTATAGGGTCACCTTTGGTGTTCATCCTGACACACACATTGATGAAATGCAAAAATCCGAACAAGTAATGCTTGACAGCAGCTGGTCTGCTAAAATTGCCATTACAGGCATGTATTTGTTACTCCTTTTGTCTCCTCTATGTAATTGCCTTATGTTTATCGCTATAATCTCAATGATTAACGATTCGTTCTTAACTCTTATGAATGAATACCTAAATATCACTTATAGTCCTCTATCTCTTTTTGTTTCTCTCATTAATATTGATGTTCTATATCTCGTACTTATACTAATTAACTTTACGAATAGTAATATGCGCTCAAGGGTTAATTGCCAAAGATAAGAGCGGCACAAGTGATCCTTATGTAACTGTACAAGTCGGTAAAACCAAAAAACGAACGCGGACTATATCTCAAGATCTCAATCCCGTTTGGAATGAAAAGTTTTACTTCGAGTGTCATAACTCTTCTGATAGAATTAAAGTTAGGGTTTGGGATGAGGACAACGATCTCAAATCTAAGTTAAGACAAAAGCTTACGCGAGAGTCAGACGATTTTTTGGGACAAACCATAATAGAAGTGAGAACATTAAGTGGCGAAATGGATGTCTGGTATAATCTTGAGAAGAGAACTGATAAGTCTGCTGTTTCTGGAGCCATACGTTTGCATATTAGTGTTGAGATAAAAGGAGAGGAAAAAGTAGCGCCTTATCACGTCCAATACACCTGTTTGCATGAGGTCAGTCTCAATTAATTCATTTTCGAGACATTATCTATTAATTAATTATTATCTTTTTTAGAATTTGTTCCACTATTTATGTGAAACACAAAATAGCGGTGTTGTCAAACTACCAGATGCTAAGGGGGTATGTAATGCGTTCTCCATTTCTGTGATATCTAGTCTGCAATAAATTTTATTACTATATTATTGATCGATGTGTTTAAAGGAATACAAGAATATTCAGCCAAATAAATAAAAACATTAAAAAATAATGAAAGAAATGTTAAGCAAGCATATTAAGTTATGATATCCATAAAAAAATTAAGTAATTTGTAGAACTTTTAGTTTTTTCACTAATTACAGCAAACGAATAAAAAACATTAATAGAATTTAAGTTTTTTTGCTTTAGCTTCATTTTTTGTGTTTTATTTTTCAACTTATGTATTTTGCTATAAGTCGAGAAATTATTTGACTTTCAAATGCAAGTTATAAGAGATAATTAAATTTTGAAAGGACTGGAAATTGAGTCGAGTCAAGAATATTTAATTTGTAAAATCAATGAACAAAGAGCAAAAAGTACGGTATATATCCATTTTATTCGCTCACCAATCAATTCACTTTTTAAGTATTGAACATAATTTATAAAGTGATTGATGTGTCAAATAATCATTGAAACAGAAGTTTAGATTTCGAAATCAAACCAAAAGTAAATTTAAATAATTTGTATGATTCGTGAGATTTTTAGAAAAAACTTTAAATTTCAACTTAAACTTTAGCTTTACCGGTAATTCTCTTCAAAAATGATACTGTATTCGAATTTCACAATAAACAGAACTAATTTTATTAAAATACAAATAAAAACTTTGAATAATTGATATATTGTTAGACATAAAGAATTTAAGATTAAAAGTTAAATGTTTTCTGCCTATAAGCTCATCATAGAAACGATAATTTTTTAAGCAATAGGATGTCAGAAGCAGCTCATTTTTTGAATAATTATCTTTAAACTACTTCACTTGGAACTATCGTCCCGTACTCTTAATTTTAAAAATAAAATTATTGTTGACTTAAAAGTAATATTAATAGTAGGCTTATCATAAAGTAATTCATGTTAAAAAATAATTATTCAAAATTAATCGATAAAATTCCGTTTAATACATTATTTTCATAAATACATGTCAGAAAAATAACTTATCGTAAAACTTATGTGAGACAGCATATAAAACATCGCCTTTTTCACGCTCTAATTGTTTTTGTTCATATCATTTTCTCAGTAAAAAACATTAATGTAGAGTATGTCCACTCCTTATTAAAGAGAAAAGAAGAAGCAAACAGTGTTTCTACTGCAGAAATACTGTTAGTACCGGTATGTGATCTCAGATGTATTGAAAGAAAGAGATAATATTTTAATATTACGAGAAGTTTAAAGGGTTTGAAATATTACTCTATACTAAGAGTATAATACTCTTAATTGTAAAAACGACATTAGCATAAGTTAGGACGAAATAACCTTTAAATAATATTGAACTCAAGTTTCCAATTCCAATCAAAATTAGTAACTTATTGATATTTTTCGGTTAAATATGAGCTTAAATAATATCTCGATCGATTTCTGTCTAAAAATGTCTGATATTGTTGAAAAACTTTTTGATATTATGATATATTCAGAAAAGTTTTTAGGATAAGAATGAGATGATATATGTGCCAAACACACGAAACAGACATGAATCTTTTTTACCAAATAAAATCTAAAATACAATGAATATAATCGACTCAATTATAGTCGATTAAACATGAAACCAACAATTTCAAAAGAGACACATCATCTCAAATAATTGCAGATCTAATTTAATTAAAAAACGATTTATAACTCTTAAATAATGTAATATATAGGACGATGCGTGGAAAGTGTATTTTGATTATCCGGCTCGAGAAATAGTCGATGAATTCGCTATGAGATATGGCATCGAATCGATATATCAAGCGATGACGTATGAGTCCATCAAAATGTTCTTATTTGATGTTAAGTTATTGTATTCATAATCTATTTTAGACATTTCCACTGCCTGTCGACAAAGTATTTGTGTCAGGGAGTTCCAGCTGTGATGAGCACACTATTAACAAATATAAATGCATACTATGCACACACAGCCGCATCTTCTGCAGTATCTGCGAGCGATCGGTTCGCTGCCTCCAACTTCGGGGTATAAAACATTGAATATATGCAAAAATGCTTTTTGATCAGTCAAATTAGGTTTAAAGTAGAAAATTCAGTTTAAATCAGCAATAAATATATGTCAATTAAATGTTTATTTTCAGGCACTTTTCAATAGTTGATTATGAGTTCAACGTAAACAAAAGAGTTTTTATATAATTAGATTAAAATGAAAGTTTCAAATTTGAATAATTTTCTATGCAAATAGCATTAATGCATGTGCTGTACTGTTTATAGTCTCAAATTTAATCATTCTTTTTCGTCAAACAGAAAGAAAAGTTTGTGAAATTACTCGATCAACTTCATAATTCTCTTCGCATAGATCTTTCTATGTATAGGGTATATAAAATAAATAATTAAAAAAAAAGATTTGGAGCTATTTTTGAGTCTAATTTGAATGTTACAGAACAACTTTCCTGCTTCTACTCCTGAAAAATTACAAGATCTCAAATCAACCGTTGACTTATTGACGAGTATCACCTTTTTCAGAATGAAAGTACAGGAACTATCAAGTCCTCCGCGAGCCAGTACTGTAGTCAAAGATTGCGCAAAAGCATGCTTGAGATCGACGTATCAATTCTTATTCGAAAATTGCACTGAACTATACGGCAGAGAATTCCAAACAGATCCAAATGAGAAAAAAGAAGGTCAAGAAGAACACGGGCCAAGCCTTCAAAACTTAGATTTTTGGCATAAATTGGTTGCGCTAATGGTTTCTGTAATAGAAGAAGACAAGAATAGCTATTCTCCTGTTCTAAATCAGTAATAAAACACTTTAATCGAAAGTATAGTTTGATTTGATTTTTTTATGACAGATTCCCTCAAGAATTAAATATCGGACATCTGAGTGCAGCCACAATGTGGAGCTTATTTGCTGTCGATATGAAGTATGCTCTTGAAGAACACGAACAAAATAGATTCTGTCGAAGTTCTGCTTATATGAATCTGCATTTTAAAGTCAAATGGTTTTACAACACGTACTGCAAAGATGTGCCGCAATTTAAAGGATCAGTTCCTGAATATCCAGCGTATGTCTAATTTGATTACACTCTCTATCCTAATAAGATTAAAATAAATTATCTGACACTTTAGTTGGTTTGAGCCATTTGTGATGCAATGGCTGAACGAGAACGACGACGTTTCCTTAGAATACCTGAACAGTGCCTTTTTGAGAGACAAAAAAGACGGCGTACGTGACACTAATGTTTGAATATAATCAATGTTTGAACTAATGAACAATATTTAATTATGCATTTATTAGTTTCAACAAAGCTCCGAACATTCGTTATTTTCGAACTCTGTAGTAGATGTCTTCACTCAATTAACGCAATGCTTTGACGTGATCAGCAAACTTGAGTGTCCAGACCCTGAAATTGTGAAGCGGTATATGAAGCGATTCGCTAAAACTATTGTCAAAGTTTTGACAGCTTATGCTGATATTGTTAAGAAAGAATTTCATAATTATGTCGGACAAGAAAAAACGGTGTGTAATGTTCAAGGAAAAGAGTTTATTTATCCTAATTTGTTTTATTTACTAAAAGGCCTGCATTTTGATGAATAATATCCAACAATTGCGTGTTCAACTCGAAAAAATGTTTGAATCAATGGGTGGAGAAAAGGTTGTCTTTCATTATCTTAGTTTCAGTTAAACTAAATTTTATAAATTATTATTTATTTATCATTAGCTCGAATCTGACGCCGCCAACATTTTGAAAGAACTTCAGCAGACACTAAATGGAGTTCTCGATGAATTGAGTGCTGTATTTGCCAAAAGGTATTATTTTGTGTTATTCGTGTTTACAGTACAGACAATATTTTAAGTTAACTAAATATATAATGTGTTAAATTACTTTTAATTGTATTTAAAATCGAATAAAATTATTATATTTAAAACATAAATTGTGAAAAAAGTGATATTTTTCTATACAAAAATCGATATGCCTTTAAAAAGATTTATGAACTTCTCTTTTAACATATCATTATTTTGATTAATATTCAATATTATCGACTTCTGTTTCATTGAATTTCTGTAAATATCGCGTTAATCTTATTTTGTAAGCATTTACTTCCTTTTGATGACACATAAAATAATTTTTATACTAACAAAATAACATTTTCAACAGTTCATTGAATCAAAAGTCAATGAGCTATCAAAATAGAGATTTCTTGAATAGAGTTTATAAATCTTTTCTAAGGCATATCCATACAAAAAACAAAATAAATCAATTGCTTTACATATAAAATAAATAAATTTGAATTTGAAATCTAACCAAAACTGACTTAACTTTACTTAAACACTAATATTATTTTTTGCATATATAGTTTGGAAGTAACTATTAAACAGAGTGTACATGAATTGGGTGGTTTGTTAACATCGGTCAAGGGTTCGAGTAGTAGTTCAGCCCAAGCAAACCAAGCGCTACGCAATAGTCAAGAAGTTGCCGCAGATGCGGACCACATATTGCACCCACTGATGGATCTGCTCGATGGAAAGCTATCAATGTTTGCTCAATTCTGTGAACGAACTGTTCTCAAAAGACTGCTGAAAGAACTCTGGAAAATAGTGATGCACACGCTCGAGAAGTCAATTGTATTGCCGCCAATGTCTGAAAAGAATGTAATTCTACAAAACTTGCCAAATGCCAAAATAGAAGACGTCTCAAGACTTTTCCGAAATCATGTCTCTGCTAACCGTCTGCCAACACTTGGAGTAATGGAGGTATTTATTTGAATGCAAATAATTGTTAGAAATATATATTTCAAAAATGGTGTTATTTTATAGTCTCTTCAGTTTGAAAAGAATTTAAGTCCTAAGCAATGCGCTGTACTCGACGTTGCTTTAGAAACAATTAAGCAATATTTTCACGCCGGGGGTAACGGTCTTAAAAAGACTTTCTTGGAAAAGAGTTCTGAACTCCAATCATTGCGATACGCGTTGTCCTTATATACGCAAACAACTGATACTTTGATAAAAACATTTGTTACGTCTCAAACAAAGCAAGGTATTCATCAACAACACATTTATAAGTTATAACTCATTCTGAATATGATTTTATAATATCTTATAACTATACTTAGATTTGCCGACACAAGAAGATGGTCCAGTCGGTGATGTGTCCATACAAGTAGATCTGTTTACTCATCCCGGGACAGGAGAACACAAAATTACAGTCAAAGGTAACCAAAAAGTTTTGGTTTATTTTTGTGCGCAAACTTTTAAAATTTAATAATTAAATAGTGGTCGCGTGTAATGAACTCAAATGGCCGAACACTAGTATGTTTAGACCTTTTGTTGAGGTCAATATGATAGGACCGCATCTCAGCGATAAAAAGCGAAGATTCGCCTCAAAGTCCAAGAACAATAACTGGTCGCCTAAATATAATGAAACCTTTCATTTGTGAGTTTCAGTCTAAAAGTTATATTTTTGGCAAATGTTCATTAAATTGTCAATAATTGCTTTAATAGCATAATTGGTAATGAAGAGGAGCCGTCATCTTTTGAACTCCATATATCTGTCAAAGATTATTGTTTTGCGAGAGAGGACCGACTGGTAGGCGTATCAATAATGCAATTACGAGACATTGTAGATCAGGGCAGTTGTGCCTGTTGGCTCCCACTCGGCAGAAGAGTTCATATGGACGAAACCGGTTGGACTATCTTAAGAATACTTTCCCAAAGATCTAATGATGAGGTCGCGCGAGAGTTCGTTAAACTTAAGTCTGATGTCAGAAATGATGAAAACATTCAGCAGCAACAGACACAACAACCACCGACACAACAATAATAATTTCAATTGTATCATATATTATACATAAGGTTTTCATATTTGTATTTCATTATATAACTTAACCATAAGATAAAAAATTGAAATCACTCCTGAAGTGAAATCACGTATTGAAGTGAAAATTATCATAAAATATTTGATATCCTCATAAAAAATCATTTTGTGAAATAGTCAAACGTTTTTACATTACATTACATATTATACATGAGATTAACGATATTCCATATTTTGCTTGAATTTATTACAACCATTAAGTGAATGTACTGTTACAAAAAATAATTGACATATTTCTGCGCTTTGGGTCCGCAGAAACTTTAAACACTGGATTATTTTCTATTATGGCATAAATTTAGTTGAAGTGCACATCACTTTTGAAGTCATTTGAGACAACAATTTTATGCAAAGTATAGATGAGACTAAAACTTGAACTTTACTTTTATGAAGTGATGCACTTCCAACTTAATTAATACAATAATAGGAAACTATCGAATTTTGAATGTGAGTTAAGTTTATATCCCTTTTTCTTATCTGTTATATAAGTTATATTTTTATAAACTTACATAAAGACCAATAATTTATGCACCACTTTTGCTAATCTGTATTTATCTGAAAAAATACTGTTAACCGAAGGTCTTTCCTTGTGTGTAAGGGGTGTCCAAATGTAATAAAATTAGTCGAAACGTCGAGTGCCAACCCCTTCATTATATCATTTTCATTAAATTTTGAGCATATCATTAAATTGATTATAACAGAAGCGCTTTCGAACCAATCGTTCGTAAACTATCATATTAATTGAGTTACTGTCAACTTTACCCTAAATTTATTATAAATTTTTAATAATGTATAAATTTATTTATTATATTTACTTTTTTATGCACTTATTGTTAAATCGATTTAAATTTATTTAATCCTTCAAATGAAATGAGAAAAGCCTTCACATTCTAAGGGAAAACCTATATTGTTATTAAGTGTTGAGTCGTATTATATCTTCAAATTTTTATCAATCCTGTGATTTCTGACAATTTTGATCCTTTTAAGTGATTGCAAAACTCAATAAAAAATTAATAAATGAAATAAACTTTAAAGACTTGAATTATATTTAATATTTTCCAATTTTATCAAATTTTATTCTATTTGGAAATACAAATATATCGTAATTTAGAGAGTTATGCAATAGTTCTTTTACAGTATGATATTGTACTGTATATAAAACACTTACAAATACTCTTTATCTGATCTCTACATTCCATTTTTGAACAATATATCTTTCAATGTCTCTGTGTATAATATTTACTTCATCTTTAGTCAACATTCTCTCATGACTTCTATAAACAATTCTATAACAATTGGATGTTCTGCCAGTTTTTTGATTAGTCCACTCATCTATAAGTTTGACTTGTTCTATGAGATCTCCACCAATATTACGAACGACATCATGAAAATCATTTGGAGACCAACCAACCTGTTGTGGTAACCAAAAAGCTATATCGAATATCAATTGTCCGTGAATTGAAATCGGTTTATAAACTATTTTGTCGGAATGCTTCGCATTTTCAAATTGTGAGGAAAAGCCGGTATCAGTGGTCCAGAAGAGCCTGATATCAGGTATTCCGTATCGAAGCATTGCTAGTCTTTCGAGACCCATTCCTAGAGCCCAACCTATCTTATCATTATGTCCGGCATTCTTAAGTAATTGATGTTCGACTATTCCAGAACCTAATATTTCGATCCATTTTTGGTTGTGATATATCTCTAATTCCCAACTCGGATGAGTGAATGGGAAATAGGCTGAAACCCAACGCATTTCTAAGTCTTCACCCAATAATTGCTTAATATATGACTCAATTGTTGACTTCATTATAGATTCGATCAAATCGACGGCTTCTTTATTATGAAATTCTTGTTTTGATTCTGTTCTCGACACTTTGAAAGTTTCAAAAATATGAGAAACGCCTCTTTCGGTCAACTGTTTCAAAGATGATTTACAATATATTAATCTATAGGTCAGATTCACTTAAATGAAAAAAAATTAAAATAAAAACCAGTAAAGAACAAAAGATCAGCAGAGCTTGAGCTGAGCTGATCTTGACTCAGCTCAACCTAAACCTCGTGTGTGTTTCAATATAAGGAGAATACAGTATAAGACCATAGCAGTGATAGCAATGGGTTGAATTATTTATGCGGGAATTTGTGAAGAAAGAAGTGCTTTCTCAAAGGCAAGAATCTTTTGGAATAATTTCTCAAATTCTTTATTAGTATTGTTTGTGAAACAAAATCTGAAATAATTTTTCACAATAGAAACCTATTGTTTTGCGGAGATTGGAATTTTTGTGTTTTATTAATCATTGAGTAATTATTAGAGAAATTTATTATAAGGCTATTAATTGTCGATAATTAAGCTATAATAGTGCTAAATTTCAATTAAATGTCTCTTGTAATTAAAAAGTTATTAAAAGATTCGGTGCAACACAAAGGATGGATCGCACTGTATTATAACAAACTATAAATACAAATTGATTTTATTACTTTAAATTATAAGAGCATTCATTTAAATCTTAACACTAATTCTTTTAATTCAAACCAAATAATCATTCAAAATGTGTACTAATCATAAAGTTTAAAAGTATTTTTTAATGAAAAACTGTTTTTATATATTTTAAATGTATTGAAAAGAAATGACAGCCCAGCCGAGGACTCGAACCCCGGGGCTTCCGATAACATGTCGGAGGTCATAACTACTTGACTGCAGTTCTGTTCTCCTTTAGAATAAAAACATGAGTGAATTTTTTTCAGGGGGAAAATGTTTTTTATGTAAATCCCTGAACAAAATAACAAACCTTTAATGCAAAATATAATTGTAGGGATAAAATCTCTGCCATTAGCGCTTCTATTGACAGGGATTTTAGTGTTTAGTGTTTTTCACAGAGCTGTTTTCATCTGTGTTTCTTTTTCGAAGGAGAACTGAGTTGTAATTATTTTCTTTTAGATAATGTATAGATTGTATGCATAGAATGTATAGATTTTAAAACTTTTCGAAATAAATTAAGAGCTATTTAAATAGCGAAACATTAAACTTATTAAACATAAGCTATTGTATTAATAGTATAATCATTGAGTGTAATGAGTGCCATATCTAGAAATTTTTGATTGGGGGCAGACATAGAAAAAAATCCAATGTTTTGCTATTTTTTAAAATTGCTGCACATCTATAGTGTTCTATACATTGAAATATACTTTACTTTATTAAAGCCTTCATTTAAGTGATTTCCACCCATCAGTTATTTCTATTTTAGTTGAAAGCGTTTTAATTATCAAAATATATTTCAATGTATAGGAACTTATGAAACACCCTATACTATACACTTAAATGGCTATCAATTGTGGGGGACCTGGACCTGGACCACAAAGATGGTACACTGCATGTAATTGTTGAAGTAAAAAGATTAAAAACAGAATTTTTGAACCTAAAGCTGAACTCTCTCTAAAGCTGATAGAAAGTTGATCACAAATAATAGGAAACTATTGACATATTTTGCAGACCTGATGACAAGTGTTGGAATAGAGCCGCACGACTTCGCACTGATGAAAGGCAGCGCTATGAGTGCTATTGATTTCATCTCTGCGATAGACGTCTGCAATACAGACAAATGCACTCGAGTTTAGGCGAAGACAATGGTTCTGATGCGCAGAAGTGTGAGACCGAAGCACATGATCTTTATTAACATAATAAGTGTCTGATTTAGATCTCGAGACATGATCTTTAGGTATAAGTAGAGAATCAAAGTTTGCATTCAAGTCAACGACCGGTGAATCGAAACCAAACAAATGGTAATCTTTGAAAAATTCTCGAATTCCTTCTGATAACAGATATATTGGATTTGATCTGTTTTTATATAAATTGCGTCCAATCAGTGATAAAATGTTTGGCGTAATGTTAGTCCAGTCGTCAGTCAAATAAGTTTTATCTAATATTTGTATCGAATCTTTCAAAGTCAACACATTTGGTTTCACTTTTGTATTGCATTTACGTTTTGACCCAATTCTTGAAACTATTTTATTTGGGTTTAAATTTTTGAGAATAAATACATTGAAAGGTTTGTTTATAAACATATTTAAAAGTCATAGCACTTTACACTTTGGTCACATGTTTTGTTACTTCAAACTATTCGCATATTTTTGCAAAACATTACATTTTAGCGCTAAATTTAAACTAAAATAAGACATAAAATAACATTTTATTGAATAGAAAAATAATTAAATAAATTAAAAGCAAAAACATTTGATTGAATATAAAGTTTAATTAAATGAATTGGCGTTTAACAACTTATTATTAAGTTTTTAGAAATGATTCGGTGACAAAAAGGTTGAGTTTGCAAATAGTTTCTCGTTTTTGATTTTATACAATGTTTTAACGTTTTTATAATAACATTATTTATGAAAATATTAATTATAATATTAATTATAATTCAATATTTGAACATTTTTTCAGTATTTCTTTTAGTAAAGATTTTCCTTCGTCTCGAGACTCAGGAAATTGCGTACACTTTTGGGCCGCATTTTGTGCGAGTTTATACTCTCCGGCAGTTAAATGAAATTTAGCCAAAAATATATAAGCGTGTGAAAGGTCTGCGCTATTATTCATTTGCACAGAATCAGCAGTTTCTGAATTAGTGGCGCGAGTAATGAAGTCAGAATAGGCTGCGCCGGCCTTATCGTTTTGGCCCAACTTCTCGTAAAGTGTGGCCAAACGAAACAGAGCAATGCCACCCGCTTTCCAATAGCACTTAATCGCATCGTTAGGTCGCTCCAGTTTTTCCAATGTCTCTCCCGTCGCGATCATCATTCGGGAGTCATTAGGTCTTAAACAGTGAGCCACTGAGTAATAGTAAAGACAATAGGCGGGCATTTTCAGTATTTCGTATGTTTGTCCCAATCCATACCATGCCCTGTAATCTCTTTTATTACACTTAATTGCGGAACGATATGCCTGAATGGCAGCGCCGGTGTTCTTCATTTCCATGTATTCGTGACCCATGAGAGTCCAAGCGGACAAATGTCTGGGATTTAGTTGTAAAGCACGAGAAAAGTAAACGACAGCCTTAGGATGTTGTGATCGGAGACTATAGAAGTTAGCGATACAGCAACACGTCTCCACCCGAAAGGGGTCTATAGCGTTGGCCGCGTGAGCCAAACTGCTCAGCTCTGTTCTCATGTCTTTGACATAAAGCAAATTACTGTAAATGTCCATCGCGTCCAGTCGTGCCGGATCTGACTTTCGTATGTCTCGAAAGAGATCAATGGCTCCGTCAACGTCTCGCAAATTGTGTTTCGCAATTGCTATTTGGCTTAATATATAATTACAACTTTTGAATGATTTAAGTAATTGAGTGTAAAGAGAAAGCGCCTCTTCATTCAGTTGTAATTCCAGATAAACCGCTCCTAAGAATAACTTTTTAAACCAATGGTTGGGCAGTTCCAGTCCATCCAACTGTGACTTCTCATCGATTATAAGCGACAACTGATGCCAAGAACACCAGTTGAGTGCATCCAATTGTATGCTTTTCGACAACACATCTATTGCTTCCCAATTGAGCTCAAGTTTAAGCAAAACAATGCCATAAACGTAAAGCAAATACGAGTCTTCTTTGAATTGATTGTCTTTACTGTAAAGCTCTTGCAATTCATTCTTTAGTTCACTGAAGAGCTTAATAGAAGAGTCGGAAGCCATACAATTGGTTTCAGTCATTCGATCCAATCGTTTCTTTTCTGCCGATAAATATCGGGAATAAAAGTATAGAAAACGTATTTCACTGACGAGTGAGTCTTTCGTGAAAAAAGCGGTTCTTTCGTATTCACTCAAATCATAACAACTTTTGGCCAATAAGTACTTGGGATCAGAGCTAATGTCAGTTGAGATGTAATCCGATTTTTGACAATTAGTCTCATCCGAGAACTCGTTTATATCTAAACAAACAGTTATGTTATCATTCATTTGGTTGAAAGCATTCATGTCTTCGATGTTCTTTTCCAACCAATACAGCAGTTCTGCCGACCATTTGGCCGACTGTCGCAGTCCTCGAATATTGTTCTGATTATAGCATTTCATCAAATCTTTTCTCAATATTTGCAAATCCATTGAAAAAGTTTAATTTCAATAATAATCTCACTTTCAAAAGTCATACAGAGCTATGTATTTGTGTGAATGACTTGATTCATGTGATGCCATACAACGTGTATTATTAAACATTTGGCATTCATTATAATAGAGTCCTATAAACATAAACATCAATTTATTATATGTGAAGCATGTTTGGGGCCTTCAGTGCATCACATGATAACAGTAATCGTTTTATAAAAATACAATAACAATAATAACAATAATAGTATTTAAAGATTTGTTGTCATTAATAAACGCATTCATCACTTTATTTAACTTATAAATAATTTATTAATCATATTAATCATATTTTTCATTAATTTATAATTAATTTAATTAAACAATGATTAAAAGCGCGTTTCGTTTAATTTGACTGAAACCATAATTTAGTCAATAAATAAGTATTAATATTAAAGCAAATTGTCTTTCATACAGACGTCTATTAAACCGTATTTTGATTTAATTTAATAAATTATTTAAAGTCTAATAATTATGGCTTTTGTTAAGAGAAGACGTATTGAAGCGAAACTCATTTCTAATCAATTACT
>JAUJYT010000701.1:0-16056 GCA_033996565.1 Nanhermannia nana
CTTTTCTTAAGAAATTTTTTATAACAGTCAAAGCAAAGAAATCTAAGTGTTATTTAAGCTCTAATAATAGGGCCTTTCATACTGTAACAGCCCAGTGGGTTAAGGGGTAGGTCTAGGCTGGACACTCAACTCATCAAAACTACACAATAGAATCAATACAACAATAGTTTACATTTTTGTCTTATAAATAAAAATTATGCTTTAATTTGAGTTTTATTCAATATTAGTACAAAATTAAAAACATTTTTTAAAAACAAACTTCAGTTTTGATATTTTCTTTATTTAAAAATTAAACTCAAAATATATAAATAATATGCATATAAAAAATTGTATAAAAAGAGAAAACAAAACAATCAGAACTCCCACGAGTCGAACCATCGAAGTCCATACATAGTACTATTCATTTCACTGGCATTAGAGCCGGACATACCGTAACTTAAAGGCGAAAATAAATAAAAACTGTAAACAACAGCTGATAATAGAGTGCCATAAAGCCAGTGATAAATAGTTGAAGAGAGCGTTGGCTTCAAAAGTTGTGGTAAAACTTTGAAGAGATAGTCAAGTATTACGGCCGACAGCATTGAACTGAACAGAGATGCGGGAAAATAATGATGAAAATAAAGAACGCGTCCCATCGCGAAAAAAGGAATGTAATGCAGAGACCAACCAATGAACAGCCAAATACAGACTTGTGTTAGACGTGTGTTCTCTATTTGGAGCTCTTGCGCTTCATAACAGCCGCGTTTACGTCGAACTGATATAAATAGGTGTACAAAACAATAGACAAATAGTAGTAATAGGTTTCCCCACCATATAATCGGATTTCCCAACAAATAAATGCGATATTCGTTGCCAGAAAAGAATTGACCCTTAGATAGAATTTTTGTTAATTTATGTTCAATTCAAGTGAAGTTTGTCTAAAAGTTAAGCATTTTTGTGCTCCAATTCAACGTTAAGTATAATAACATAAGTTATACAATATTTAAAGTTTTAAGATATATGACTAAATACCCGATAATTGATTGGCCACTGCCATGGCCTGGACGTGACTTCTCCTTCTTTAGGCTTAAGGCCAGCGTTTCCCTGAATCATAACAGCATGAGATTCAATAAATCGTTCCCAAAAAGACGGCGCATACACTTCAAAACTAACATTCGGTAAACGAGGAAAATAATTGTCCTCAACGTTCCAGAAAATATTCTTATCCAATAAATTTGGAGAACAGGAGACTTCCATTTGTTCGTAACCCCATTTGGGCAGTTGTTTGGTATGCGAGTGAAGCGCACAGTTCGTCAAATAGTGAACTATTTTCAATTTACTCGTAACCGTTTCCATTCTATCGCCCTCTCGACCGCCCATTATCTCGATTCTGAACACGTCATTCGCATCTCCAGTCCCGTTATCGCCATAACAAGTGACCTGAAAGTGCTTTTTAGTGATTGGCGCCAACTCTTTATGACTGTGCAAATTCCTGGTCGTCACCAAATGTTCCAAACGAATGAGATCTCCGCTCTTTACGAATTCTATTTTACCCTTTTGGGGATCACTATCGCTGTCATATTTCTTAATCTTCCACCTATTGTTGTCGTCTTTATGAGAATATGCGGTCACCTGTTGTTGTTTAGCACCCACTCCTTCAGGGTATAAATGCCAATGGGAGTGAAGATATCCGCCGCCCGTTCTATAATTCTTGAGTGTGATGATAGCGCCATAAGCGACATGTCTTGGCATTGAGGCGTTGTATAAAGAGTTTCCGACCAGTTGTGACTGAAAAGCAGAGCTGAAGAATCCGTCGCCGTTTCCGCTCTTGTAAAGCACTTTTAAGTGAATCCAAAAGAAAGTCATATATAATATTATCGGTAATAATATAAGACAAAGCGCTCGAGCCATCAAATGCTTCACAACTAAAGACAATGGATTTAATAAATTGCCGTATATTTGCCATAAGTCAGCAATTGTTTGGACGCCAACTAACACTACAACGAATAGCCCCACAAACTTAACACTATGTAAAGAATCGTATTTTCAATTTGAGTTCTCACATATTTATTGAATACCTTATAGAGCACGAGAGGAAAAATCCAGTCCATGACAACCAAAACCACCATTTGGTACTGAATGGCTGATTATGCAAAGACGTGAACATAACACTTCCCAAAACTGAACTGATTATGAAAAACATTAATATCGGGTCAAGAAGTATATACTGCGAGAGAGTTATCATTCCTACGTCTGAACAAAATATATTACACTTTAAGATAAATCGCAAAATAATTTTAAATTCATTTAATTTATTAAATACCGAAAGTAATGAAAACTGCAGCCAATGCTGAAGAAGTGATAGAATTGGAGAGTTTCCAGACAATTATGAAACAAAATGGTATTATAAGTGCGCCTAAAGTGACACAAAAGAGTCTCATTCCGACGTATGGGTGATCGCCGTATTTGTCTCCGGGTTTGTTGAATGCAAACGTCCCGTTATATCCTGACAGAGCTCCGGATAAGCCAATTAACATCTTTATAATGATATAAATAATAACTACTGTAAGCTATTTATTCAAAACTTATATAAAGTCTGTTAATAAGTTGTTAACTATAATCACTATTTGACACAAACTTCAATTTAATTTTCTTTTCACTATAAAAGCTTTTATTTATTAGGAATTGTTTTTATCAAAGTCTTAAACTAAAGAAAAAAGGATTAAAGGATTAAAGGATTGATTCAAAATTTTCTCAATATTCATGGCTTTTCTCAACTCAGTTAATAAACCACAAGAGTTGGTCAGAGAGTGACAGTTACAGACCTTTACAGACTTCGTAAAGAATCATATTTTGATTTATATTTTATATTAATTGTAGAAAAGATAAAATATATAAAGAGTAACACAGAGTTTAAAATGTGTTATAGTTTTGAATGTATTGCTACAAAAGCTGATTCAGTTCAAGAGAATTGT
Organism: Nanhermannia nana; assembly: GCA_033996565.1. Lineage (NCBI taxonomy): Eukaryota > Metazoa > Arthropoda > Arachnida > Sarcoptiformes > Nanhermanniidae > Nanhermannia > Nanhermannia nana. The sequence continues at coordinate 2,955 of JAUJYT010000701.1, forward strand.
ATTCAACAATCAAATTAAATGCAAATACTTTTCCGAGGGGCGGATGAACGTCGAAGAAGAAGGAATGGTTTATATACCAACTGCCCATTTTGCCGAAGTGGGTCTCATCCCAACTGTCCGTACAGTAATACATAATTAATATTTTTATTTTTAAATTAATTATAGTTATAATCAATTGAATGCATACCAGACATGATTTGGTTCTGAAATCTTATACAAACGCGTTGTAAACGATATTATTATTATTAATGAGAATATTATCCACCAATTGGTGTCACTCTTGCTGTCAATTAAATTGTTGCAATCATTGGATTCACTCTTTCTATAAATACTTTGATTGAGTTGTGATTTGTTTTTCAATTTTACTTTGGATTTGCTTTCAATTAAAGCCATTTTTCTATTGATTTCATTTATAATAATAATTTATTTAATTGTGAATTAAGAATCACTGCAAACGTGTTTTCATTTTAAATGTCACCAAAAGTTCTTCAAAGTTGAAAAACTTGTATGACTTGTAAACAAAATACCGGTCTTTTAAATAAATTATCATTGAGTGCAATGAGTGCGCCATCAATTGACTTCTTTTCAAACTGTTTACTGCTTTTCTCTTCTGCTGTACCAAAAACTTATGGCATAGTATTTAACAGAATTCCGATTATTCCTAAGTTATTATTCTTGAATCCAATCATAAGATAAATAGAAAACAACTTTTAAAAGCAGTTAATTTTTGAAGCAATCAAATCAATAATTCAAAACTTTTTCAAAAAAAATCCAATAAAAAAACTTTTTTGCATAAAAAGTAAGTTTTTTAATTAGAATCTAATGTCTATGAAGTCATATACAATATTATTCTGTATATTATTCAATATTTATACAAATATTTATTCAAATCTACATTTAGTGACAAACATAACAGTCCTTTAAACCTAAAGTTTATAATTTTAAGGTTAACTCAAAGAGAAGACAGAAGAGAACCACTAATGAAATGCATTCTATCAATCATTCAATTGTTCGGACTTAAGCTTCTTCTGTTCCTTCCTGTACTCCCTCTGTCTGAGGCGTCTCTCGCGCTCCCACTCCTTCATCCTGATGAGCTGGTCCTCCCATTCACACTCGTGGAACTCATGTCTCTCTCTCTTACACCTCCACACGAAGGGAACCGTCTGTTTGAAGCAACCCTTGAGTGCCATCAGTTTGTGAGCGCAATAATCCCTTTCTGGTGGCGTCAGTTTTGCCGAATCCATCTCTAACTCAGTTGCGATCATTACTATTCAAATCAAATGAGTTTTACATCTATTTTATTATTAAGTCATTAATCAATTCAAATGAGTTTTACATCTATTTTATTAATTAAGTCATTAATGGATTCAAACTTAAAAACTAATTTATATCTAAATCTGAAGATATTTTTAAATCAATGGAAAGAGTTTCTGACAAATAATTAATAGAAAATACGTTTAAATGTAATTATTTTTGAAAATAATAATTAAATGAAAAACTGTTCATTTTAAAGACCTCGAGCTTTGCGTCCGTTCGGGAATCCATACAACGGATCAAAAGGTGATTCTTCGAGATCTGATGGAAAATCGCGAAGTTCTTTACGAAGATGTGGAAGAGTCCAGTGCTCTATAGACCAGTGGTTTGCAGACCAGTACTGACCCATCGCTGCGAACAATTGTTTATCAAATTAATAATAATAACAATTATTATTATTGTATAATAGTTTCGCTTATATTTGAGGGACTGTTCACTCAATACATAGCAAAATATTAATACTTTTTATTATAAATTATCTTTATTTGAAAGTACTTTAAATTAAATCTTTTTAACTATTTATTAATTGAAAATAATTTATCAAAATTTATGTCATATTCTTCTCCATTAAAAAAAGCAATTTATTAATTGTAAGAACAAAACAATTTTAATTGAAATAAAAGTTTAATTGATTTTAGAAGTGATCGTTTGGTTTACAAATGAAATGACAAAAAATATAAATATTTATTCAAATAATAAATTTTATGATAAAATGCTGAAAATAGTTACAAAATGATGATCTATGAGTCTATAGTTAGTACAATTAGTTGATAGCGAGCGCATCGTTTTGCATCTCATGAGTGACCTGTGTTTGCAAATCACTCAACTTTTTCTTCAACTGACTCAAACCCGACATCACAACAGTCGCCGGTTTGAGAGCACCCGAAGACTCGACATTAAAGAAGAACTTATTTGGTTTTCCGTCTCGAATATAGTCGGCCTCGTATTTGGTGTCGTCCTCTCCGAACTCAGTGTATTCACTGCGCGGCCACTCTTCAGGTTTAGGGAACAGCGTGTGTCTGAATGCGTTGTCGGGGTCGTACTCGAACGCAACACCACAGGTCGGGTTCCACTTCGCGTGCTCTTTACCAAAACCTGTAAACCATTACTTTGTATTAAACTATTGGACAATCATTTATTTTCTTAAACATAATTAGAAACAAAATACTGAAGTGATGGCAAAGTTGGCAAACAATATAAATCCATAAATCTTACGAAAAATGTGTATTAAATGAGAAAAATTGAAACCTTTTTTAGCGTAAGCCTTAATCTTGAGTTCTTGACCGCGCCTTAACTTAACGATAAGTATTTCATTGTCGACATCGCTCTCATCATATTCTTCATTGTCGTCGTGATGTCTGGACGAGACGGGAACCACTCTGGCGTCGGATGACTTGAGGTCAGCGCTGGTGACAGATTTGGTCTCTTCTGTGGTGCACTTGACGTCTAGTGTGAACTCAACAGAACAGTCGGGACAGAAGTCAACGCACGTGCAGTCGCGCGAATATTGCATTTTGTCCACCACTTCATCACATGTCAGAGGAATTAAACCTAAATATCAATTATATATTAAATATGAATACAATACAAATGTGAACCCAAACAGACCTAAACGGTGTGCAATGAACTCGTCGTGAAGAACACTAGAGTTCGCCTCCAACTGAACCCAATCGATGGCAAGAGTGGGCACCTCTGCCATAAACACTCGTCTCAAAGCGTTCGCCACCGATAGGTCCGTGTCTTCAATACTAAACTTTAGGTTTTCTTCTGTTATACCTCCGTCTGGTATCGCAACTGAGGGCTGGTTTGCGTACGGCATCACTCAAAAAGATTATATTATTAGTAAATCACTTAAACTTATTATTTATTTATTTTCAAATTATTGTTGTTTTCAAAATAAATTCATTTGATTTTTATATTATTTCTCATTTTTCATAAGTCGTATTCAATATATGTTTAAAACCTTTTAAAATAAAATTTCAAACTATAAAAGACCTTAAATAGTACCAAATCATGAGTCAGTTCTCATGTTTTTACACTCAAATGGAAAGCATGTTAAACAAGACAAATAAAGGGAACGCATAATAATAACATTGCCCTAAATATTACTATCAATTAATCTTTTAATAGTTATAATTAAACTTCAAATAAAATTTATTATCTTTTAATCGTTAACAAAAATATTTTAAGAATCGTTTTGATGAACATAAAGATTACGTAAAGAATAAAAGAACTGAAATCTGGCCGATAGCTAAACAATGTGATTATTGGTGAATATGATGAAACATCACTTATTAATAGTGTTGGATCTGTTCCAAAATTATATTTCTATTCCTATTCCAGGAATAGATCGGACACTAATTAATAGGGATCTGATAGAGATAAAGATGAGATCAACAATATATGGGTCGCTATTATAGCTATTCTATTGTTAAATAGATGTTAAGATTAATGTTTGCGACAGTTCTAAAGTTAGTAAAACCCAAACCTAACTATAGTTTCAATTTTGAGAAACAAACAAAAGCAAACTGAAGCCCATAAATCCGAACCAAACCGACTCAAACCCTAATTTTTTATCAAAACCAAACAAATAAGTTTTGATGAGTACAAAAATTTACCATTCTTCGAAAAGTTGTGCCAAAATCAATCATTTTCATGAAGTAATTCATGGGATTATTTTTGTTATATTCCTAGGAACGTAAGCATTAATTACTTTTTAAAAATAATTTTGAGAGAATCTCTAATTTTTAGATATTTTTTACAGAAAAAGAACCAAATAAAAAACAAATGGTTCTCAGTTGTGGGCGAAAAACAGGAACCAAACTGAGATTTTTTCCAGAACTAAAACCAGAACCAAACCAAAGATTCTCCTAATTTAAAACCAAACCGACCCATACAAAAACCAGTAGAACTACTGTAGAACAGTCACAACCATTAATTAAGATCATTGATATCCCTAAAGAAGACTTACAAGAAGTCGAAATCGCTCGCATTTTAATTGAATTATAATTTTGTTTTAATAAAAATGTATTATTATTAAAAAATTATTTTAATAAATATATAAAAGCGTATAAAAGCAGTGACTATAAAATAAATACAAAAAAGTATCAAAACCTTTAAATAAATAAATGAATAAAAAATATTGTCATAAATATAATCACAATTCAGTTTTTACAAGTTTCTGACCATTAAAGCTATTATTATTATCAATGTTTGAATTTCTTTCATTTCTAACATAATCGACAGCAATAGTGACTAATCTTAAAAACTCTTTCACATCAAACCTATAATTAGTGAACTTAGCGTTAGCGGAAAGATGTGGTGTTTCTGACTTATCATCAGTTTGATTCGTAGTTTGAGGGAAGAGTTTAGTGCTATCAGTCCATGTCATGTACTTAACACCTCTCAAACGCGCCAAATCTTTATAACAGTGTTCGTCATCACAATTATAGAGCTCAAAGAGAACGCCCCAATCGGGTTGAAATAGACAGTGCGTTAGACCCGCGCCGTGCATTCCAATCAATACATCACTATTTGCAGTGATCTTTATTTGATCTAAAAATGGCATTCGATGGTTGAAGTCATAGACATTTACAGTCACTTCACTTAAGTTTGTTCTCAAAGCTGTCAATAATTGGTGTTCATTAAGTATTTGCCTGTATTTGGTTTGTCTTGAAATTAATGTAATTCTAACCATATTTTTGTTATTTGGAGTATTCGTTTCGATATCTAACTTATGAATTAGATGTCTATTAAATGCGTGAAAGAGTCCGCTCTTATGACAGCCGGGAATTAATGGCATATTATAATAGATTCCATATATCATTCGCGGCAGTAAAGGAAACATTACATCACGAAAACACACTTTTTTGCCTCGAAAGAGACCTAAATTAAGGATTGGATTACTCGTGAAAGCCCTCCAAACAGAACCGAAATTTGATTGATAGGGATAAGTGTCCCAAATGATTATATTATTGTCGACAGAAAAGGAGTTATTGAGATGCAAACTGGCGTACAAATTGATGAAATCACAAAAATGGTGATACATATTGACTGTTGCGTCCAATTTCATGACATAAGTGGGTTTTTCTATCCAAACATCACACGTTTCGTTCTCTGAAAATACTCTAAAGTTTTCTATTTCTGCAAACCATGACTGGAGTGGACTCTTGTGCTGTCCCTCGCTTTTGATGTGTTTGTGGTGCAGAACACAATTCCAGCCACCGATATGTTGAGCTCCGATCACATCTTCGCGATATCTCATCGGCTCATCGATTATGTTCAATAACTCGAAGTCAATCATTATATTCTGCGCCAAACAGTATCTCATATATTGTGTGCATTCAAGCGATGAAATCAACTGATTATGAACTGAATTAAAATTATGTTTTGGTCGACAGAAGTGCTTGAGTTCAAGCCTTTTCTCCCGAACATAACCAAAGTCTGCGGATTCGTAAAACACTTTCATTTGTTGCACTTTATTATGAGTCCAACCATTGCTCTCTTCAGGACATTCAGGCTTTGAATACATGTTTAGTTCATTACAATGACTCACATCTGACTCAAAACCCCAACAATTGTTCTCCACTTTCTCTAACTCTAAACAAATCCATTTCTTGTAGTTTTTGTCAAATTTATTGTTCATTTCGTTATTTGAAACTATTTTGTCAACAAATTAATGATAAATCAATTAAATGTCAATCAAAGAGTTGTTGAGACCGCTCAGACGGTTCAGAGTCTGACCAATACTTGCCCTCAAAAAGAATTGAATCCAAGTCTTGATTATCACATAATTGTCTCAAAAGTTTGTATTGATTTCGATTATTTCTGAGCCAATACTTCATGTGATCCGAAGGAAGTGATGGAAGAGTTAAGCAGTTTATTAATAATAAATAGTTTATTACATTTATATTCAAATAAATAAAACAATTGAAATAAATATTCATTATATTTATGTTTATATTTGTATAAAATTTAAATACAGATAATAAGGACTCTAATTGACAAATGTTTGTCACAAACTCAACAAAACAAAGCACTCATTTCTCTCCTTTAATAGCATTTCAGTGCAAAGCTTTCAAGTGATGCACAAAAAAGAGTTGTTATACAAAACTTACAATACCTCTAAAAGTTGACAAAAGGTTTCAAAAGTAAAACTTAAGAAATGATTCCATAATCTTAGGGCTCAACCAATTGAACCAATTGAGTGAAATATGTTAAACAAAATAATTTATTAAAGCAAATGACAATGCATTGTGATTTACAATTAATTGATTTCAGTTTATTTATTTATTTAGATTTCATGTTTGTCTTTACATTAAGTTTAACCAAATAATGTACAGGATTTCAAACTTATAAATAAAAAGGTCATTATTACAAATATATAGCAGAATCCAAAAAACATTAAATAAAATTCAAATTAATGATTGTTTAAGTTTTGGAGTTTACAAAATAATTAATTAGTCATCTTTTTTATACAAATACTGTAGTCTTTTAGACCAAAAACATGATAAACAAGAATAATTGAGGTATTCTTTTAAAGCAAATCTTGAACTCAACTTCTTAATTGTCACTTGAATTTCATGCTTTCTTGATATCAGATCTCTAGAAAAAGTTGTGTAATATATCTCTAAACTCATGAATACACTCACTTTTTAGTATTCTCATCGAATGTATGGTATAATAACACATAAATTGTGTTTAAGTATAAATTCATTAATCATTTCACAATATTTTGATAATTATCTTCATTTTCTTTCAATTGTTTTTTAAATTTTTTTCTCATTTCAGGCGTAAGACTCTTCAAGTGGTACTCCATTACTGAATCAGTAATAGATTTTATAACTCGAGTCACATCATTGGCTTCCTCTTCAGACTTGAGCTCTACAGTAAAGAGCTTTTCGAGTTCTGTTTTTTCGTGTTCTGCTTTAGGTTTTGGTAATTCTATTTGAAATATAGGTTTATGTGTTGGGACAGTTGGCACCGGTTCTAATATTTGAAACTTAATTTGAGTTAATACCGGAAAATCGTGTGGCGCCGACTGATTCTTAACTCGAAAATGTCCTCGACCTACAAGTGTCTCGAGTTCAAGAGCTCTTTTGCCGGCTTCTAATGATAGTTCTTGTGTTTCTGCTGTGTATTTGGCGCCTTCGGCCGGATGTATCTTCTTCTGTATCATTAAATTATAGAAAATATTAATTAGATTTCGGTATAATATAAAACTGACAATCGATTGCTTGACATAAGAATTAAATGAAACTAAAAATAAGTAAAATGTTTGAGACTCAAAACTCACAATAAAATTAGTTCTATGAAGAAAACTGCAGACGTGAGTAATTATTTCTCGCGTAGTGTTAAGACAGCGACACATTGAGCACTCATACAGGCGTGGTTTGGATGGGTCCGGATCTATATATTCTATAATAAAGTCAAGTCCAATGATTGGTTTACTGCAAACTTTCAATTGTTCAGTAAAAAGCTTATGAAGTTCTAAATGTTGTTTAACCGCTTCCAATGATTCTAAAGAAACGCCACAATTCTGTTGGTTTTTAATTATTGTACACAAAGAATAAATGAATCAATTGGTTAATTGAAGTAATTTCCAAACAGACTTACTTCACAAATATAAGCATTAGAACCGATGCCATCTTTGAGTCTTATTCCTTCATTGAAATACTCATTCTTAATAACATTACTAATTTTGATCAATTCTTCTTTTCTCGCTAAAGCCACTTGTGTTTCACCTGTTCATCAATTAAACCATTTAAGTAAATAATAATAAGTCAAATGATAGTCTACAGGTATTTCTTACTGATTCGGTCAGATTTTATTGTGAATTTTGCATCGATTCCTCTCAAGTGATCCCCTATTTTAGTCTTAAAAAGAAGAATAAGTTTATTGTTTATGACTCAAAATATTAAACTATAAGAAATGACTTACTCTGTGGTGTTTCGGTGTTTCGACATGTCTTTCAGCGGCGACAACATTATTACAAAAAACTTCACAGAATAAGCAGTAAAATCCATTCAAATCATTTTGGGCTCTATTCTCCATTCCTTCACAGTTCAATTTTTCAATTCGTTTGGTCTCAAGTTTTTGTTGTGCTATTCGTTCAGATTCTAATTGAGACTGAGTGTCAACGGGTATAAAATTATTCAATTGTTTTGCTGGTGGTGGTCGAGGTGGTGGTGGGGGTTGTGATACATTCTGTATTGGAGGTGGCGGTGGAACAGGCAGTGGAACAGGCGGTGGAATCGGTTGAGGAATCGAGAAATCAGTAAATGTTGTGGTTTGAGAAACGGGTGGTTTTGAATTATAACTAATGCTTGAATTTTGTTGAGGTTGAAGAGGAAGCGATGCAACTGATTGTTGAATTAGTGGTTGACCTGAATTTGGTAATGGAAGTAAACCTCTATTGGGTGCAGGAATTAGAGGTTGTGGTGGAGGATAATGTCTGAGCGAACCAATCATTTGTGGATTATTTGCGTAATTTTGATAACTATTAGGTGTCGGTAATAAACCCGTTGATTGCATGGGACGTATCAATGCCTGAGACGCACCACTTATTGGTGTCATTCCTGACATTCCTCCGAAAGGTCTGAAAATATATTAAACATATTTAATGATCACTTCTATGAAAGATATGAAAGAAAACCTAATTTGTTGTGTTTGTTGATTAACAGCTAAAATGTTGTTTGAATTGAACGGCAAATGAGCCAAAGTCTGGTCCACTAATGCATTGTTTGCATTATTATAAGGATTACTATTATTTCTAATATGACTCGAATTCGTATAATCGATGACTTGTGCTCTGTATTGACCACGAATTGGACCACTATTTTGACCATAAAAAGGATGTTGTGGTGGTTGTGGTCCTTGTTGTGGACCATAATTGCGATAATTATGTCGAAGAGGAGGACGACTGTTATGCCTATAATTGTGGTGTTGTTTCACTTGTAATTCATGTCTATTTCTTATTAAATTATTATTAAAATTATTATTAATATTATTATTCATCTGGTGTTGACTTCGATTTTGTTGATAAGAATTGACATTATTTTCAAAACTAAAATAATTGTTTCCAAAATTATTTTGACCGAAAGGATGTGACATTATTTCTATGCTTTTATTTATTCGTATTTTCTTTAATTGCTTTAATTTAATTCAATTTCTGTTTTTAATATATAAATCATTTAATAGTGATATCAATACTATATTTAAAAACATTATTCACTTAATAAATGGCTAAACATTTCATTCAATAATTACGTTCAATGAAAACACTATTCATTGGAATCACTAATAAATAAATAGCAAAAAGTTTTCAATTCTTTTAATCAGTTTTAAAACTTTTTAATATAAGAAAACAATACATTTAAAAGTTTTGTGATTTTGATAAAAAAGATTTAATTGAGAGGTCTTTGTATATAAAACCGGTGACACATTCGTTTCTAAACTTATTATAAATAAATACCTGTTTATGTGGTTTATATATAAAGTTTATATTATTATTATTTAAAATTGAAATTAACTTATATTTTGTTTATTAGACAAAACCGCAAACTTATCGCTAAAAGATCTCATTTTCAAAGATAAGTTCAAACAATTAGTAATAACATTATCTAATTTTGTTATCGATTTTCTTCTATCGAAATAACTTTTAAGTTCATTAACTTTCAAATGAAAGGCATTTTTAACATTATGTTCGTCTTTAATATGTTGTCTGGCATTTGCATTGAGACAAAAGGCGGTCTTTTTATCTTCAAATTTACAATCAATGCACTCATAAGGAAAATATAGTAAGTGTTGGTGTAAATGATTACTAATCGAGTCCTCATCTAATCCGAGTTTTTCATTATATTCTCCTTTATTAGGATTGACATAAATATTATACAATTGAGATATTCGATGACAGACCGGACAGAAGAGTTGACTGGCATTAATCACTTGCTTAAAGATATCATTCTTTTCATATTCAATATAATGATCGCACCATTTCTTAGCGCTCAAAAATGTTTCCAAGTTTAGCATATTATTGCGCTCTAAATGTGCGCTATTGTGTCCGCGAAATGCTTGCAGTGATGAAAACTTTTGATGACATTCAGCGCACTCTAAATATACGCCACAATGACCTAAATAGTGATCGACCAAACATTTGGAGCTTTTCAATAGAGACGGACACAAAACACAGAAGTATTTGAGAGTTGGCTATAAATAGATTCAAAGTTATTCATTAATTATAACTCAATCAAAAACTCACGTCATTTAGTGATTTGAGCGCATCGTTAGTTTGTTTACTACTTCCAGGAATATAGTGATCAATGGGTTCGATGGGTTGTATGGGTTCGCGTTTGACAACAACATAACCATCACTTCTATCACTTTCTAACGAAGAGTTCACTCTTTGGTCTGTCTCTTGAGATGAAGTGCTTTGCGAACCAATTACTTCACAGTTGTCTTCATCCTCACTGTCAATAGTGATCTCTATAACTCTGGAGGGATCGCCTTTTTCTTCATCACAATCAAAACCTAAACCATTACCAGTTCTGTGAATTAATCCTTTTTCTGTTTGTAAACCTTTTTCCGATCGATCCCAAGAATGTTCGTATTCTTCAAACAAATCAATGGAAAGCTCTTTATCGCTATCGCTATCGCTATGTGAGTGCTCTTCACAGTGTTCATCATTAATAGCAGACAAACAACACTTGTTTTGCTTATTCTTCATTTGTTTTGAAATATACTTTGAAAACGAGACGCGTTTCTGATTCTTCTCTTTTTGATAATCTATTGAGTGCTTTAGCGATGACTTAATCTTATTGTCGAGTTGTTTACGCCTTTCATCACGTTTTGTGTGATTAATGGAATCGATTGTCTTCGAAGACATCATGTGATGACTCGAGTCAACCACTGATTCAATGGATTCTCTGTTTTTATATAACAAATCATTTCCATAATTATTATTAATTTTTTGTACATTGAGTCGAATTTGTTCGGAAATTTTCACTTTTGGATCAGTTCTGGAATTAGTGCTGAGTTTGACTTCCATTTTAAGCCTTAACTACATTGTTATCGAAGTGGTATTTGTTTTATAAACAAATCTAATGTTTATTTACTAATAATGTAATAAACGTACGAAAACTCATAAAAAGTGACATAACTTATAATGAGAGACATCTGTGTGCAATATAATGCAAATTCATTTTTATTAATACAGGTATTCTATAATATCATACAAATAGAGATTATTTCTATTACTTTACTTTTAATAGTCTTAAAATACTTTAATATATACTTAAATATAGTCATTCAGTAGTCAATGAATTAGCAAAAGTGCACGTTTTATAAGTTACAAAAAATCAAAATATGTAACAACACTACTGATGAGAGGGTTTCACAAGACTAAGCCTTAGTCTTATTCTTGTTATTCTTGTCATTCTTGTTATTCTCGTTATTCTGAGTCCTCATTAGTTTTTTAGTCTCGAATGCGGACAAAACCCTCGGTCACAATCGCGACTATTTGTGGCTTATATTCAAATATTTTGTATTATTTTTTGAACATTTGACAGTTATAATGAAATATAAGAATACAGTTAGACTTTAGAACAAGAATTTAATAAAAGAACACTTTAAATGTATTGAATGATTGGTTGATATCAAAAATTATAAACAAAATAATATTTGGCATACATTTTATAAAAACAGGTTTTCAGGATTAAAGACTCAAATATTTTAGATCAAAAGATTAGTCCTTTGCCGACCCTTTAGTCTTAAGAGGGAAGTATTGCGAGTCTAAGGAACCGATTCCAAAAATATTTTTATGGCATAATTGTCATACCATTCATACCATAACTAAAAATCCATATAAAAATGCTGACCGGCATAAGCGTAATAGATATAGCATTTTAAAAATCATATTTCCCATTGAAAAGCATTGATTTCAATTTATATTAAAATTTACTTATGAATTCATATATAAAATGCTAATTCTATATTCAAATTTTTGTATCACAGAAATCAAAACGAGAAAAACCTAAAATCTATTTATATGTATTTTTTGGTGCAAAATTCGAAAATGAAGATATATTTTGCCTCAAATTAATACCTTTCGAGTTATTCAACTTTTTCAGTTACTATTCATAATTATAGTCAATTATTAAGTGAATAAGAATTTAATGCTTTTCTATGGGAATTTTGATTTTTAAAATGCTATACCTATTACGCTTATGCCGGTCAGCATTTTTTATATGGATTTTTAGTTATGGTATGACATGACATGACAATTATGCCATAAAAATATTTTTGGAATCGGTTCCTTAGACTCGCAATACATCCCTCTTTAGTCTCACGACTAGACTAAAGCAACCAAATTAGTAACGACTAAAGACCGCTAAAGATTAATAAATGGGAACTCTATGTATTGTTAGCCCAGCGATGATCAAAGGCAGGTAAGTAGGATGTATGTAATTCGCCAAAACCCATGTTTGTTTTAGACTACCCATGAATTCTGAATTTCCATCGATCACCACTTTAGGGTCAAAATTTTGGCTATAGTTGGCTATCAGTAGTAGAATAAAAGATTTGAGGGATAGAACTCTCTTACTTTGTATCTTACTATTGCAGACTTATTTCTCGTATAATATGAAATATATACTTTCATGTATAGCACATGAAAAGCATTTATTTTAATTAACGTCAACTAAAAGTCAACTTACGAAGCATTTGAAACTTTACAATACAGAAATAGTAATTGTTTTTATCAATTCAATTAATCAATCAAATAGTAACTTAT
>JAUJYT010000702.1:0-16055 GCA_033996565.1 Nanhermannia nana
ATTACAAATTTGTGCGATTTATGGGACAATTTTAATATTCTCAGTCTTATGGGTTTTAATAAATGACTAAATATTACACAAATTCATAATTCTATGAATTTAGTCAAATATCAACTTTTAAATCTCAATTTTGATTAATTATTACTTATGAATAAAAAATTGTTCCAATAAATCTTTTTTATATAATTATTGATAATGAGAGAAAAATATTTTACAAGTGAATTGAGTGCATATTTATGACGAAAAATAATGGTTTAGAAAAATAAGTAAACATTAACTTTTGTTTTCCATAACTATAAAACCGTTTTCTTTAACAACTTGGAAACGGAATCAGATAATCGAATAAAACTTTGTCAAAATTTTATTACAGAATCATTCGCTATTTATTTATTTGAATATATAATGTTTTGTTCACTTGCGAGCGGATGACTCACATCAAAAAGAAACATAGTTTTCATAAGAATTAAATGAGTCGAGTCTAACACTAGATTTTCAAAATTAAATTTAATATTTCACTCAAATTTAGAATATATTTGTCACGTAATCTCAAAATAATAAATTGTATCAAATATGAGTCTATTTCAGGTCAACTGACCAATTAGTTATTCCAAGTTTTCATTTTATTATAAGTTAATGTTATTTTATTTTTCCAATCAATGTATTTGTATGTGTTGTAAATCAATTATTAGAAAATAAATGAAAAAGTGACCAAAAATTACAGGTTTGTTGAAATGCTGGGAAGTGAAGACCTGAAACGAAATGCATTTTAGAGCGGTTACCAACAAATTTATATATTCGATTATAAGACTAAAGACTTACTCTTGTTTGCAAACTTCAACTTTATATTTACAGAACTTGCGATAGGGAGGTCTGTCCTCATTGTTTATTACGAGTCTAATAAGCTTTTTTGCATTTGATGGCGATTTAGCTGTTGAGGAACTTTTTGCTGGGACACAAGTCTTACTATCACTAGTAATAGCACTAACTTTGTCTTTAGTGTCACTATTTGTGGTATCACTAGAAACCAGCCATTCTTGGACTTCCATTTGCTGTTCAGGTGTGGAACACTTTTCTAACCATCTTTTATGCCATTCATTAAATTTATTGAATAACTTTTGTGAAACTTTTTTATGTGACTGAAAAAACGAAAACATATTAAATAAATTTATATTAAATACAACTTAAATTGAAAATAATTAGAATTATAGTACGATTAATGTGTGAATTACCATTTTTGCCTTTTTGATAGACCTTTTCCTATACATAACACTTTCACTTTGAACGACAAACACTAATTTGAATTTAGTCATATCAAACTTGCATTCACTGTTTTCACTGACTTCAACACCACTTAAAGCTTTGTCGACGTCCGCAGATGTACACGACTCAGAAGTATTAACATTATTAGAGGTAACAATGTTTTCATCATTGGTTGCATTGTTGCAATTATCATTTTCATTATCATTATCTTGTTGTTCAACTGATAATAACTTATCTTTTTTATCGTTATCTCTTTTTATGTCTTTATCGATCAAGTCTTCCCTTTCATTCTTTGTCCTCGACTTAAAGGTACGAATATTTCTGCGCATAAACAATGGCTTATCTGCTAATTGTTGTTTCAATTCATCGCTAATATTTCCTATTTCTCTAGTATACCTTTGTCCAAAAAATAGGGAAAATATTCAATTAATAAATTTAAGTTTAAAACAATTCATTTTTGACACAATCTATCATTGGATATAACAATTTAAAGACCAATAAACGAACTTTTAATTAAAATGAAAACAAACCCTTTACATAGAACAGGTGGTAAGTAATAGCCAAAAGTTAACCCCATTTCTGAAATTTGCAGATTCTGTGGTTTATAAGGTTTACAAGTGTTTAATTTGATCAAATCGGGTGTATTAGTGGTAAAGAGATTTCAATACTAGTCAATAATCAAACATCGCGTGAAAATCACGAGTTGAATGATTTGGTCTAACAATTCGGTAAAGCTTTGAATAGCTTAGGTGCAGACCTGATGACCAAGGAAAGGTTGACCCCAACAATTTTAAGTGAAAAAAGTTCTTTTGTTAGGCCTCTCCGCTATAATTTCATATGACCCCCACTTGGCATTTTCAAAATTTAGAATACTTGACCATCCATGAGTGCATACAAGTGCACTTATATTTTTGAAAGTTTGCCGGCTCCGAAGGGGAGAGACCATAAAATTTTAACTTTTATTTTATCATTTTATTAAAAAATTTTCATTATTGGAATAATTTTTTTGTTTATATCAAAAAATAAAAAAGTTATTTAATTTTAGGACTAATTCATACCGTTCCACATAATCAGACCATTTCTCGATTTGTTCCAATTCATCTCCACTTTCATCAGTTTCTGTGTCAACCATTTCTATGGACAGTTTTCCTTCTCCTTTGTATAAAATTATTTTAAAACAATTTTCATCATTCAATAATTGTTCAGCTTTTTTCTGATATGAAGCTTCAGCTTGTATTCTATGATGAGCTGTCGCACAATGACCTCCAGTCGCGCCATTCTTTGATTCTTCATTGAAGAGTTCAGTGCATTGATAACAGGAATCGTCGCAAACAATATGTTGTAACTAAAAAATAATTTAGGAAATTAAGAGTCAAAACATAAGATCTCTTTGACAAACCTGTCGAACAATATTTTGGACCACTTTATCCATTGTGAATGAAATATATGCATGAATTCCAAACATTTCTCTCAACATATCTTCGTATTGGTTGGTGTCTAGATTTCCATCGAGTACTTGTTTAATCATATCAACAAAAGCTGGAAAATAGTCCTCGACCTCAACTTCATCTGATATAAGTTATGATCCAAATCAATAAATTATAAAATTCTATCAATAATACATGAATTACATACTATTTGGTTTCAGTCTTAAAGCCACTGCTGTCGACTGTTTTCTGTCAACTTTTTCTTTGGCTTCTTCTGCGGCCAAAATCATGGCTCTGTTATACATTCGGCCCAACCTTTCACACAATATATGATGCAATCGAAAAAATAAATACCAATTATTATTAACATAGAAGAGTGCGTATTGTTCTTCAGGATCTGTGTTGAGCATTAACTGACGCTTTTGATGACCATTACTGCCATTAGACTGACTCCCATTATCGCTTTGGTTAATACCTAAACAATCGATTTGTTTGCATTTATATTTAGATTCAAAGCAAAAATAATTGTTATACAATTCGATGAAATACCTGTTGTAATTCCAGTGGATTTCTTTTCCTCCTTATCATTGTTTTTATTTATATTCTTATCATTATAATCAACATTTTTTGGATTATTAATACTGTAATTACTAGAATGAGTAATAGGTTTGTCTTTATCGTCGGTGTCATTATCTTCCATCTCATCGTCAGATAAGTCACCTCTGGGTGAGCCGAACAGGTCAGGAATGAATTGACGCAATAGTTGCTTCACTTTTTGCTTATCTTCTTTATGAATAGATGTTTGCCGTTTGACGTGATGTATAATCAGATTACAGGCCTCTTCGATCATAGACTTGTCTTTATAGACGAAAGTCATATGCGGCTGCTGTGAATTGGGTCCGTCTCCAGACACTTCATTTTGTTCATGTCTTTCTTCAAATATGGTTTCGATTTCGTTGAGCAACGATTTTGATCTCAAGAATTTGATGTCATTTTGTTTAAAACTGATTCCCTGATGATCTAGTGATTTGAGATAATACTTTTCGTTCTGTTCCCGCCATATCTTATTAAACTGTTTCTGGGCTTCTCTCCACTCTTCCTCTTTCATCATTAATCGTCTTATAACTAATGGAACGGCAACCGCAGGATTCTTCTTAAGACCTAAAGTCATACCATTAGATATGAAAATTACACTAAATTAAACACAAATACCTTCAATAATTTCTTGCGCTTTATCGCCGTATATTCTTCTGATAGCTTTTTGATGAATAACACTAGAAGTTCCGCCTAAACTGTCATCCAATTTAAACCTATTTCGATCTTCGGGTGTCATTCTCGACAACTTTTTCTGAACTGCTTCCAAGACTCTAATAGTGGCCAAATTGGTTTCTAGTACGACATCGAGTTCATAGCGTTCGTCTTCACACCGATATATGTATTCTTCGTATTGTGTTTTACGCGAAGAGACAAAAGTCGAGTCTTCAGACCAAGAAGGAAATGAAACCCACGTGTCGTTCAACACTTCTCGACATAGAGGTGTACGACCAGAACACTCAGGTTTCAGGTAATTCTTTGGTAAAGCGCGATAAGAAGCGCCGTAGCGTTTACACGAAGAGTAATCGATTTCCATTCCAACCTCTGAGTTCATACGTTCGCGCTCTCGCTCTCGAATCGATGCCACGCGATGTGAAAGACCTTTAAGTAAACAGAATTTGCAATTTTTTCAATTTAAATATAATCTAAATATTTTCAATTTTATGTTAATTCAAATTAAGGTCTAATGTATTAAAAAATGTTCACAAAATATAGAGTAAAAAAATAGAAAACTAAAATAAATTAGAGATAGTTTTTCTATATTTTTTTAGGAATATTTACTATAAATGTTATTTTCTTCTAATAAACTGTACAATAATTTTGTTAATCATTTGATTAGCTTTGAAATAAAAGAGCGCCTGTTCTGTCTGTCAGTCTGTTGCCAAATAGATCTCAAAAACGGTAAGAGCTATCAAAAAACTCATTTTATATTCAGTGTCCCTGAGAACTGCTAAAATGACGACAAGAGTCGGTGTCCAGTGACCAGTGGCTAAGTTACCGAAGGAAAACTACCGATACTAATGCTTTACTATGGAAACGGTTAGATATATGAAAACAAGTGGCAAAAATACATTTGGATCGCGCTTTTGTAAACAGTCATAGACTGTATACTTTCCCTTCTTTTAATATTAGTTAATTAATTGTTGAATAAATACCTTCTAATTGTAAATGATTACTATTAATTCCGCTTGAATTTAAAGTGTTTGATATGGAAGCAGAGGCGCCCTCTTTATAGCCGAGAAAATCTTTGAACCATTTGAGTAATTCGGGAAATTTGCCCAAAAACGGATTCACCAAATGAACCAAATCTGTACGCGAAAGAATTTCGTGATTGTATAACACAATACAACGCAGAAAGTTTTCGTACACCTCTTGACTCCGCACAGCTTTTCGAACCTTTAAGTCAATAAAATTTATACATTTGAATGGAATTTAATTATATTTTAATTTAAATGTTGTTAACCTTATCGAAAAATGCAAACTCATTGAGCGAACCATACTTTCCGGCCTCAGCTAATGAAACGTCTCGAAGAGATGTCATTTTTTGACGCTTTAATTGAAGAAAAATATAAATAAATACAAAGATTTCGATCAATAAAGAGCCTGAGTGCAAATCAGAGCCAACGTGTGCATAGAATTAAGCCTTACTTTAATGGATCCGTGCAATGGGTCGTGTTGTGAACGTTTCAGTTGTATTCTTGGCTGAAATGGCGGCGCATTAATGAGCGGTCGGCCAACAGTTGGCTTCTTAACGATAGCCGAGTGGTCATTATTGGCCGCATGCGTTGCGATGTTCTCCACGTGATGTGCCAGTGGATGACCGAAAGCCACAGGGATTTGACCCGAGAGTGAAAGCGGTCCACTGCCAGCTGCAGATACGTTAGAGCCGTTCGCGTCCGGCAAGAACTGACTGAACTCTTGGAGTAAATCCTCTTGATTTTGGAATAGTTTTGCAACTTGTGTGAACACTTCTGTTTCGGTCAACATTTTCTGGCCGTGAATTGCAGTGCCTTTCCGTTTAAGTTAAAAAATAATTAATTTTCATGCATACCATTCATTTGTAAATTTATATTTTTCTTAAACTTTAAGTTAAATTTTAATTCAATTAATATTTAAATAATATGTAATTGTCTTAAAAGTTTAGTTTAGTTTAAGATTGTTTGTAACTATCAGTTAACAAAAAACAAAAAAAATACAAAATATTTTTATAAATCTATTTAAAGTGAATCTATTTTTTCTTTTTTAATTTTTATTTAATATTTAAGACTAATTATTAATCAAATCTGTGTTATATTGAATCAAATCAATTATTTATAAAACTAATCTATTAATAGCTTTGAATAAATGAATTGATGCGTATATAAAATGAATAGTTATCTCACTTTTAATTATAGTAATTATTTGGATAATAAAGAGCTCAACACATTAGTCATGCGTTGATTTTTTGCAATTTGTAAATTTGGCAATAATTACGACATAAATCATATTTTGAGTGATACAGTATATAATAGATATACACTATATAGTGCTTATTATAGAATTATTAATTAAAACAAATAAAAGTAATGAATGAAATGAAAAAGTGAAAGAATGAAACCTTCTTTGAGACTTCTCTGTTCCTTTTGATATGTGTGCAAAATCTCCAAAAACTGTTTATAGATCTCAGGCTGACCTTGAAATCGATTCTTTATTTTATTGACATAATTGATTGCATGGTTAAACTCGACGGGTTGGGCAGCATTACCACCAGAACCAGCACTGGCCACCCCGTTGGCCACTGTTCCGCTATTAGTGGCAGCGGTCACTGCACTCAGGTTTGACTGTTGTTGATGTGGTATTTCGTGATGAGTTCCTGTACGTGACTGATTGGCGGCTGCGGCCAACGCCACATTGATGGCCGCCTGATGAGATTGCGATGTACTGAAGTTTGCCGTTTGAGACACTTTCGGTAGATTTCCGCTCACTTGATGTTGAATTGACGGACCAACTATTGTAGGGGTGGTTCCCAACGGTGTTCCGCTCATTATTATAGTGTTGGGCGCGTTAGGCATCGATACGTTCACCTTATATTAAAGTTCATATTAAAATCTATTTTTTAAATGCTTGAAAAGCAAATCATTAAATCTTAGCGAACGATCAAATTCTCAACATTTCTATTATGGTATTTACTGTACGATACTTTGCTTTCTATACTTTCTTTAAACAAAACTGCTCTTTATATTTACCTATTGATAAACAGTTCATCTATTGATCAATGATTATCACATACAATAAGTCCATTTAATTTCTTTCAATTAAAAGGAAAATAGTTTTGTTATTCATAAACTTATTGTTCATGTAATATATGATACGAATAATTGAATCGTTTTTAATAATTGCAATAATTAGTCAAAAAAGGGATCGTTCGCTGCCATGAATGGATAGAATGAATATAAATATAAATATGAATATAAATAGAAAACGAAATGTATGCTTACTATAGTTACCTGATCGTTGGCGTGCATTTCTATTTTATAGCCGGGCGGCAGAAATGTATTAAACCCAACAATCAGTTCTGGATGTCCTTTAAATAGTGTTGAGACCCGCTGTATGACTCCCGGCGTGTCTATTGATTGAGACTTGAATTCCTTCATTATGTCCAAAAAGTCATTATAAACTTGTGGCTGATTATTGAACTTGAATTTGACCTGATCTAAGTATGACAGCGCGTCCTCCACCTGATGGTCACAAACAAATCAATTACAAGTTTATTAAATAAGTCTTAGCAGAGTTTTAGTATTACAATAGTTACAAATCTTAAAATTTTCTCTGTGTCAGAGTGTTTTTGAGCCCCATTACAAAGTGATATTTTAAACGTTTGTTTCAAACAGTATTCATATTTAATAATTCAGTATAAAAGTCGGTAAATGAATAAATTAGGTTTGAATATAAAGTTACGAAATAAGTTATTGATTACTTGTTAGCAGTATTCATGAGGGCGTTCGTTCGCAAATGTAAGCAAACAAATGGAAAACTGGTTTTGAAGTTAAAGTTAATGCGCGAAATACTATTACATAGTATTAAATACAACTTTATATAGAATTCTATTTATCTCTAAGACTTGTTTACTTGAAAATTAAAAATCTTATACTAAAGTATAGCGTAAAAGATGAAAATGTGTGATAAATCAATTAAAAGACTTCAATATAGTTATAATAGAAACAAAGCTAAAAACCTTCAATCTTTGGAACTGTTGCTGTTGTTGTTGCTGCTGCTGCTGTTGTGCGGGTGTAAGTGTTGTCACATTAATGGTAGTTTGCGTTACACCACCAGTTTGTAGAGAGAGAGGTGTTGTGTTGTGCGCAGCAATTGACTGCTGATTGGGTGCATTCGAGGGCTGCATATGTTGTTGTGTTTGAGGTTTATTCTCGTGAATCATAACACTATTGGGTATAACATTACTAATTTGTGTCGGAAATCTTTGGAACTGTTGCTGTTGTTGTGCTGGTGCGGGTGTAAGAGCTGTCACATTAATAGTTTGCGTTACACCACCGGTTTGTATAGAGAGAGGGGTAGTGTTGTGTGCAGCCAATGATTGCTGGTTCGGGGCATTTGACTGTTGCATATGTTGTTGTGGTTGAGGTTTACTTTCGTGAATCATAACACTGCCCGTATTGGTTATAACATTACTTATTTGCGTCGGAAATCTTGTGCCCACAGGAACTGTGGTCTTGTTCGAGGTCTGCGATGACACCACTGGAATCGCTTGCGTTGAGACCACAGGAATCGCTTGAGTAGACACTACGGGTATCGCCACTTGTTGTGGACCTGTTCAGGAATTACTCATTTATGAAGTTATGAAGCACTCAATTGTTACTTATTATTAACTTAATTGTTAAGTAAACACATCTCTAATCAGATATTTATTTAACTTATTTGAAAATATATTACTATTAAATATTATTATTATTCAAATCTATTTATATTAACAGCAAATTTCGCATTTTTCACAACAGCTGATCGACACTGAAATATAAACAAACATAAAATGTATTCAAATTTAGTTATTATATTAATTATGTTTTGCTTATTATGTATTCAAATATCAATTAATTGTTTTGAAAGGTTATTAAATTAAAGAATAACTCAAATAATTATAATAATAGTTGTTTTGGTACACATGTTGTCATATAATAAATCAAATCAATTATTATTTAAATAAAGTCTTACTTTTCATAATATATTCGTTTTGTTTTACGTAAAATTCAATTTAATATCAAAAGCAAATCAAACGAAAAATTAATTAATTAGAAAATATGTAATAATGGTATCGATAGTAGTGTTGAATGTGTTGTTGTTCTTCACTGTAACACAACTTGTTTGTTATCAATACTAATAACGAATCAAATCTAATACTAATTTCAAATAATTGTGAATCATCTCAACTTTTCGCTCATTTAATAGTAATAAATATCAAATAAATTGAATCAAAATAATTGTAAACACATTAACACTAATATTAAAATAAAAACTATTATTATTTAATTGGTATTGAAATAGACATCAATTGTAAAAGTTATTGATATATATTTTCAATTAATAGTAATCTTATTATTCATTTAATATTATAATTAATAAAAATATACGACAATTAAAAATAATGTAAATAATGTTTGACATAAATACCGGTTTGTTTTTGACTCAATTTATTGAAACAATTTGGAAAAACTCCGATATAATGCAGTTCGTCTTCATTTGCGGCCATTTTTATACGTATTGAATGCATAAATATTTTCAAATATTGATATAAAGCTCTTTCACTATAAGTTCACACTCAATACAGCGCCGAATGCGTTGGCTTTTGAAACCTTTCAAACCTTTGAAACTCATCGCACTTTCTTTCATAGCATACAAAACATTTTAATTAATTCATTTTGTGTTATATGAATGCATTCAATTGTTTCCCATAATTGGTACCCTTTGACCTTTGACTCTTATCATCCCTTTTGCATTACATAATTAATGGACTTATGTTTAATGAATAGTTCAAAATTAATGCAAAGATTGACAAACAATACAAACAAATCAATATTAAAGGCAAACATTCATTCCTAAGTAGAGTCTAATACTCAATCATTTTAAAAGCAATTAAATCTCTCGTTATTGAGTAGAGTTGTCTCGCATTGCCACTAAAGTAAGTGAGCGCTACTCTTTCAGTACATTTAATAAAGTATATACAGTACAGTACTGGGCAGTACCCAAAAACAGCTCAAAAATATACACAATATCTACATTATTGCGTTATATACAGCAATTTTGAACCCCTTTTCAACGCATAGTAAGAGTACTTTTGGATTACAAACAATTTATTTAAAGTTAATTTTTTTACTACTTTTTTAAAGAACTCATATA
This sequence comes from Nanhermannia nana, assembly GCA_033996565.1. Lineage (NCBI taxonomy): Eukaryota > Metazoa > Arthropoda > Arachnida > Sarcoptiformes > Nanhermanniidae > Nanhermannia > Nanhermannia nana. Next base: position 10,173 of record JAUJYT010000702.1, read on the forward strand.
TATATATATATTATGAGTTAAGCCTATTTATAAAGCTCTTTATCATTAAGTTTACAATAAAACAGATGAAAACATTTGAATTGTTATCATAGAATTAACTACTCTTCAACCTCTTCCAATACTGCATCTGTTCTCTACTCTATTTTGTAAAAGCCGTTCTTCAATGGGTTAACAATTGTTGTATTTTATAATTATAGTCACATTAAATATTTTAGTATACAATTAATTAATTGTTAGACTTTAATAAATTTGAATGAAGACAAAAGTGAAACAATTTATTTATTATACTGTCGTAAACATGACAGCGAATAAATCAATTAAAATAAAGTGACAAAAATTAATACAATTAATCGATAGAACTATTTATCATTAGAAAAGTTGATTCAAATTTAGTTTCTTTAGTATTAATAGAAATAAATCAAAAACAGTTAATAATGATTACATCGTTAACTCCATAATAGCGTTCACGATATCATTATTATTGTTTTTGAGAGCGCGGACAGCTTTGACACGACTGACATTCGCCTGAGACATAACTAACTCTATGTCTTTGGACTCGACTCCAGTCTCGTCCACCTCTTGTTCTTCATCAGACTCTTCAGCAATGGGTGCAGTTGTTGGCTGATTAATACCAGCGGCCACTGCTTCCAAACCACTCGTAAGACCCGCAGCTCCCGCTTCGGGTGCTTTGAATTTCTCTGCGGCAGCCATTTGTGCCTTTTGGGAGAGGTCTTCGATCTTCGCCTCACCGAAGACTATATATGTGTCACTCGCAGGAGATTTATAGACATCCGGTTTATTGATTACAAACAATATGTTTTTCGATTTACGTATAGCCACGCGATTCACTCCAATCACCTGTCAATACATCAGATTCTTTAATATCATTAAAACTATTCAACTATTTATTCAATACTTGTTTGAGACCCAGTTTGGACATCACTTTGCGCGCCTTCTTCTCACTCCTCGACTGTTTCGCTTTAGACCCGCTCTCGTCGAAGAGAGCACTGCCAGCAGTGGCCGACTTCTCCTTATCAGCCGATGCGTTCTCCACAAGATCTGGCACTTCGTCTGACTCATTGTCATCAGAATCTGTGTCAGTCGCAGAACCTGTTAATTAATAATTGACTCAAATTTAACATTAAATTAAAGTTTATTTACATTTCGATAACAAGTGAAACAAAGCTATTGAATGAATCATGAATTTGAAGCAAATATGAGTCTATTTATTAATAAATATATTCAAATCAATGGTCAATACCTTCCTGTTCTACTTTAATCTCTTCGTCAGACTTTCCAGACTGAGGCGCGACTGTGTTTGTCATTTCTGTTCACTTATTATTAAATTATAACCAATTAATTAATTAATAAAATGAGTCAAAAGATAAATGAGTGAAAGCGTGGAAAATGTTTCAATGCTTCAGATATTGTATTAAATAAGGATTTAGTACTTTTTGTAATAAAGCTTACTATTGAAAGAACATTTATATAAATGATATGAAAAAGGATTTATCACTACATTTACTTCCTATTAAAAAATTACGTTCACTATTATATACTGTGTTATATCGATAATAGTAACTTATAATATAATATCGAATATATCGATATTAATATACTGTACCTTTGATTTGGCGGTAATATTGAAATATTCTATAAATTATTTAATTCTTTTAATAATATGAAATTCAAAAATATTTTTAACTTTAGTGTTAGACTTGCAATAAAAGTGTTTGACTTTCTATTAATATATTTTTAGGACTTTTCCGTCTGAAACAGAATTATAACAAAATATCTGTTGAGACGAAAGTTTTATCGGATTAATAAAAGAGAAATTTTAAACGACTCGAAGACTAATCACTACACTAATGAAAATGATCCAAATTGTAGATTATATATAAACTCTTCATGAAATTCTTCAAAACATTTGTGTTCAGAAATGGGGAATAAATAACACAATGATATGTTGTTATACAGTACTTATATATTATTATTTCTCATAAAAAGATTTAATCGATACAACACTTGCATTAAACTTATAGCGAATTATTTATAAATGACTAACAAATAAATTTTCGAAACAAATAAGAATATTCTGAAATCCAAAAAATGATTAGAGTCTTATTTAATATAACACTAATATTTGAATCACGTTTACATTTAAGGATAAATTGCAAATAATAATTACTTTACAATATTATTTAATTTTGTAAAATAACTAATTATAATATAACTTATAATCCTTTATCCACTTAATCCCAGCACCGATTTTTCAATAATATGAAAATTAGATCCAATTTTTCACTTGACATAACATTTTGAATAAATTAGTCATTTGTATGAATTCAGTAACTTTTTGTACGAAATTCTAAACTATTATAAAGAATAAGTTCAATAACTTTTTTCTATTTAAAGCAATTGGAACTAATTTTAAAGTATTTTAATCTAAATACTTATTGGAAAACTTATTACACTATCATTTAATTCTTTGACAAATACTTATTATATAAGTCTCGAGAGAATTAATTAGGAATTATATTGAAATTACTGAATGCTATGAAACTTAATCAAAATGCACACAATATAATGCAGGAATGTTTAGGTAAACAATTGAAGCTATTTATATGTTGATATAAATATTAAATGTTTTGTTTCGACTAATTCTATGTTAAGTAAATGTAAGTTTCATTTAGTCTTCCATTTCTTCCATTCGACAATGGATAGTAGTGTCCACCACTTCAAGACTCGCGTAATCCAATTCCTTGATGAGACACAAGACAGCGGACAAAATATTTGCGTTCTATTAATAGAAAGTAAACGATTGTCAATGAAATGCATATAAAATTGAAATATTGATGTCTTACTCTATTCTTTCCTCCTTTAGGTAGTAATCTTTGTGACTGTTGTGATATGTTTCCGTTCGATGCGCTATTAATTCGCGACGAACTGATTGAGGGTGTGTTCTGATAACCAGAAGTTCCCGAATAAACCGAAACATTTGTATCGCATCCGTATTGGAATATTGGCTGCGGCGGGTCGTAAGTAGCAGATGAAGGTGTGGACACGTGTGGCATTGTGTTACCTGAATAGTAATCAATTAATTTTAATTTTAATTAAACTAACTTTCTGTCCATAGCTTTTAATTTTGTGATACTTCTGCTTATCATCAAATAATTTATAAATTAATTGCGGTTATAATTAGAGTAGAGGCACATATTTTTAATATGAAAGACCATTAATTTTAATGAGAACTCATTAATTCATACAAAGTGTATTATATTGTATGTAAGCCGAGTTAATCGTTTAAATGGGCGTCAAATGATGCAAAAACTGGAATTTAAAATGTGTGGGTTTCAGCATCAAAGTTGCCATTTATTAAATTCATTATAAGAGACATGATTTTGACCTTATTTAGGATCTCAAAGTTTAAATGCATGTGTGCTTATAATACAATTATTAGAAGTTAAACTATTTTATTGACCTTTTTATAGCTTCTGTAATGAATTTTTTTGTAAAAAGGAAGCCAATTCGCATATAATATAATTGACATTCAACTAAATTTTTGATTAAAAAATAATTAAATCGAACGCCTGTTTTCATAGATAGAATCTTTTATTTATTAGGAGAAATATATTTTCGAAATAGAAACTCATTGATAACACACAAACACTGTATTAATTGAGTTCAAACATTTAAGCAATTCATTAGATTTTTTTCAATATCTTTTAAAAGAATTAATTATTTTAAACATATACTTGTTAGTATGACTTGTACTGCATATTAATGCACTTGAAAGGTAACTCTTATTATATTCATAGAAATTAATGAAAAAGCTTTTTATATTATAGATTTATTTGAACAAAATTTGAAGAAATATTGCTAAACATGAAGTTAAAATATGTTATTGACTTCTATTTAGAACTGCATTAATGTAAATAATAGTGAAGAGCATAAAAATGATTAAATTGGTGCCAATGCTCTGGCACTCACAAAATAGACTTATTTTTCAATAATTTATTATATACTTAGTAAGCATGAAATGAAGACCAGAACAATTTGATTTTGTATTGTGAAAAAGTTTACTGACTATAGGATAAAATGATAAACTGTATTGTCTTACTTACCATTATTATAAAGATTATAATCTGATAATGAGTTGGATTTAATCATTTGACTTCTTTTATGCAATTGTGGAGTCGTTTCACGCGGTGAGGAGTTCGCGCTGTTATAGGAATTTGGGCTCGAATGATAAGAGTTATTACCAGTTATTACCGTTTGTTGTTGTGATTCTTGTTGTGGTGGAGGCTGTGGTTGTTGTTGTATTTGTTGGTATGTTTGTATCGATGTTTGCGGTAGTGTTTGCATGACTGCTGGTATTTGTGATTCTTGTGCTGTTGTTATGATTTGTTGATTTATTTCTTCGTTTTCTTCATTATCACTTCCGGGCCATATGATGTCAAAGCCTTCCCTTTCAGCCCGAATTACTTCTTCAGGAGTTACTCTTAAAAAAGATAGTTTTTTAATAAAAATTACAAAACACCTAAAAAATAATTGTTAAAAACCTAATATTATCCAAATATTCGAGATTCGGGAGCGCTTTAAGTACAGTAAGCCTATAATTATCGAACTCTGCGCACGGATTCTCAGCTAACCATAACTTTTTTAATTCGGGCAATTCTATTAAGTAAAGCAATTCATTTATATCATTGATTTTGTTTTTGCGTAAATATAATTCTTGAAGCATTTTGCAGGAGGAGAAGTCGGCCAGTGTCGTGATGTAGTTAATTGATAGCGACAACACTTCTACGTTCGGTAGTCTTCGCACTATTGAAACATCTCGCAATTCACTTCCCCTATAAATTCAATTTAGTTTTGCATAATTAGCATAAAAACAATTGTCTTATTTATACTCTTAAATAAATTAGCATTAATTCATGCATTAATTATTACGTTAACTATTCAATCATGAAATGCATGCAATAAATATTCTGCAATAAACAGCAAAAATACTAATAAGTTAACTATAGCTGCAATAAATACATTAATTATTAATCAAATTTAAATCTAATTCAAACACTAAATTAATAAATTGATTCTAATTTAAGGTCAAAAGAGAATATAAGAGTAAACTATTTTTGAGAAAATAGTCTTTCTTTTGAATAACACAAACTCATGGCAAACTATTTTTGAGCTAATTTTAATAAAATTATGAAAAACTTTTATTTTATAAAAACATCAAAAATCCGTTTTAATCCAATCGATAGGTTTTTTAATGGAAAAATGCAAGCGATATAATAATTAATAGCAATTATGATCGATATTAGGTATAAATAACTCAAAGAACATAAATATTTAAATGTTTTCGGTATAAAAAGTTAATAAAATGAGTATTTGATTAAATAGAGTAAAAAGCAATAAATAATGAGAACAGAACAGGTATTAAGTTATAGGGATAGGGGTTACGAACATATTCTATACTTACCTCTAAACTATACCTTTATTTATTGCCTATTTTTTAGTAACAACTATTATTTATTTATATGTTTATATCGTAAAACAGATGAAAATACAAAATGAAAGTCATATTTACCAACAGTTCAGTTTCTTCACTGAACGCAAGTCTTGAGATCTGGTCCGAGAGAGGACAACGTTTTCCGTCAACACTGACATTGGTTTCAATTTTATTGAAAATGGGATTCAATTAATGTTCAAATAATAGTTAAATTGCTATCGAATGAGAGCCAATCCAAAGACAGTCAAAACTAATAATTGCAAAATAGCTTTGATTTTGAAATTTTCATTTGAGTTCAATTTAAACCAATTTTTGCATTCATTTAATGACAAATACGAAAAAAACAATATATTTATAAAGTTATATAAAAC
>JAUJYT010000703.1:0-16045 GCA_033996565.1 Nanhermannia nana
TAATATTATTCTTAGATTTTAAACTTTTAGCTTAAAGTAATATTTATGTGAACATCAATGCTGTCATAGAATGCAAATGCAGTCCAACCCAAACATATAGTCAACACATGAGAGAAAGCAATGCATTAATGCAAAAGTGAAAACATGTGTTTCAATGCATCGGATTTGAGATCAATATCAGAAATAATTAAAAATGAGTTCATCTTATGATTTGCCAGAATCTGAAGTAAATTTCGATTCAGACAAAGACTACGGAACAAATGCGTGGATTGTGAGGCCGTGTGAGTGGTATCGACAGGAATACAAGGATTGCAAATGTATTGCATTTTATTATTAAAATTTATGATTAATTGCATTGATTTTAATTTGATTGTTAAAGCCATTAGAGCCAGAGTTCATCAGTACTTCATTTTTGGCCAAACACTCGATTGTAATGATTGGAAAACTGATTTCGATAATTGTATTCAATTTAGAAGAACTCAAAAAATAGAAGACTTGGTATCAATTTTCAATTAATTCTAAATTTTAAAATATCTTATTTTTAATCAATAGAAATGAACTCTAATTTATTTATCAATTATTTGTAGCAAAAAGTGATTCAAAGCGAATTTAAAAGAAGAGAAAAGAGATTACAATCTTCTGCGGCGAACGATGTCTGGAAATACAGGTCCGAAGCACCCAAAGACTGGTCAAAACCACTTCCGCTTTGGTTTAGAGAACAAAACGAAAACTCATTTTTAGATCGAAAGCAAAAAGAGAGAGAAAAGAAACAGAAATAATCTTTAGTTTGAATAAAATCTAATAAAATGTTGAAAATAAATAATATTCGCAAATCGAAAACCTATTCACATCCTTTAATACAATTAAAAGGTTCTGTTCATCGATCGATCAAAAGCGATAAAGTTTTTGTTAGCGTTAACTCTAAAACAAATGTTTGGCCTATTATTGAATCGAAATTTAAATTTTTAGTACATTTACAAAAACAATTGAATGAAGTGAGAGTTTGGATACTAAATGATTCAAACAAACAAATAGAAAACTTAAAATTTGATCTCACTTTCGACCCCTTTACTAATAAAAGACTCATTAAAATAGTTTATTTAATTTGTGAAGATATAAACGGAAGTATTTTTGAAAAGGGATGCTTTCAATCCCCTCAAGAAGAGGACAATTCGATTGAAAGTGCTATTAAACGTATTTCATTAAACATGTTAATGGTTCAGTCATTCTTTGCTGAAACGCTACCAAATCACACAACTTTTCACTTAGAACTGGATAACAATTATTTTCCTAAAGTGCATGTCTTTAAGTTAAATGTTTCTAATATTAAGCTCTGGTCATTAGAATCTTATGAATTATGGAAATTTGTTGCAAAACAGATAATGAGCTCAGTTTTAGCTAATGATGACTATAAGTATATAGCATTTTGTTCTTTTACAAGATATTCATTGCAATCAAATTCGTTAACTGTACCGAAAAATTATTCCCAACTTTTGCATAATGTGAAAGGCTATACATCATTGGGTGGTATGAATTGTATAGACATTAAGAAATTCATTGCACTTTTGTAGTCTTATTTAATTTTTCAGGTGGAGGACTAGCATTGGTTGGCTCCGCATGTCTTTATACTTGGCCCACAGGTTTAGATGACATCGTTCACAGATTTACTGATCAAAGACTAGTCGACAGAATTAATTTTATGGATGACAGCGCTCATAGGTTTGAGAATAATTGAACGCTAATAACTATTTTAGCATAAATTTACTGACGAATAATACTATTTTAAAAACAGAGGTTTTTTATGGAGCTGTTATAGTACAACATTAGGCGCTTCTATTCATGAAATCGGACACATTTTAGATTTGGGACATTCAACGCATGGCATTATGGCATTGGATTTTAATAATATAGAATATTTTTTTATTGTAATTAAATCTAATCATTACAAACAAATAAAGTGGTGGACGTCTTCTCAAATTTACATATTATCGCATCACAAATGGATTAATGATAGCGATAAACATTTAAGTAATAAAAAGTTGAATTTAGTTAACAAATCAATAAAATCTAAGTCTGGAATTGTTGTCATAGAATATCGTAATATAACTGATAACCAGGTTATTGAGAGTGAAGTGTTTACATTGCCTGCAAAGAATGTTATATTGAAAAGTTTTAGTACTGAAGTTATTGTTTTTGCAATGGATACAAATGGAAACATAATAAAACATAATTTTAAATAAATGACTCACTTAATAAAATATTTATTTAAATGACTAAATGTAATCACGCTTTGAAAATATGGACGACTCGAATGACATACTGTCGACATATTGGACCTGAAATTGTTGATCAGTTTATAAATAAAAGTTTAAATGAGTTATAATTAGTATTTACATTCGCTCAACCGTTTGCCACAGTCAGTGCAGGTGAGCATATGTCCACATTCTAGTAAAACACAATCAATAGTAGATTCCATACATATTTTGCAAACATTCGAATCTTGAATTTCGTCGATATCTGAAATAAAGCAATGTTTTAAACCAACACAAAATTAAACTTTAATTTGATCACTACTTTGATTCTTAATTTCTTGTCTATCATTCCAAAGGCGAAGCGCTTTTGTTAATAATTCCTCTTTTTCTACACATCCCTTATAATCAATGAAATTACGGGCCAATACAAGTTTCAGTTGTCTAACACTTAACTCTTTGAGCTCTTCCACACTCTTAAGGTCATCAATATTGAAGCGCGCATTGGTTGACATTTGCTCTGTATTTGAGTCACTTTTAGCCTCAGTTACATTTGTGTTCTGAGATCTCTCTGAATGTGATGGACTATTGTTTTGACTATTTATTTGACTTGTGTTTGAGGTGACTGTGTTATCATTAGTATGAGTGGTATTAGTGGGAGAATGATTAGAACTAACGCTTTCATTTTGATCCGTTTGTTGTGGTGCTCGTGAATAACTAGTGCTATAATTGTCAAAACGTCTCACATATTCGCTGGCATTTGAATTATTGGAAGTATTGCTTTGAGGCGAAAGAGATTGTATAATCAAATCTACGAGTTCTCCCTTTTCCTAATCAGTAAATCCAAAATTAATATAAAGTGATTATTAAGATATTTGAATGTCTATCGAATCGCATACATTACACATTTGAGATGAAATCCTTCTGCTCGCGAGAAACCATTTCAAATCACGAGCTCGTAATCCAAGCAAAGCATTTCTATCTAATGGCACACTATTGAAGACACGACATCTTTTGCAATGATTTCTTCTGTCAGAAACATTATCTTTAATTAGACATCCATTGCAAAAATCCATTCCGCAATCCATACAAGTTCGCTATCAAATAAAATTTTATTAAAAATTATTAAAAATTGTAGACTAATGTAGATTCACATTGAATGCCATCTTATCTACAAATTAATACAATTTAACTATTTTTAGTTTTAAACAATTCATATGATTAGAAACTAAACAGTAGTAGAGGAATCAGTTTTGGGACACACTATACAATGGGTTCTTTATCGTTGTCTTAAAGATTAATCAACACATTCATAACAAAGGCCTAAAACGTAGAATACCTTCAGAATCATATTTCAAATTAATTATAATCAAAATTATTAGAAAAAAATATATTTTCTATCATCTGTTGATATCATCAAAAATATGAATAACTAATGAATCCATTTGAGAGTTGATTAAAAGTTTGTTCATTAGAATCATTTGTAGTGATATTTAATTCTTTAAAAAATAAAACTTAAGATTAAATAAAATAATTTTTAACTTATTTGTTGATTAGTTAAGAAAATGTATAAAAAGTCTTACTTTTCTCTTAAGAAAAGTGAATTTATTGCCACAACTATCACAACAGACATCTTTAGACCTGGTGTTGAACTTCGTGAATGACATCAATTCTTCGAGATTTGAGGCTATATTAAAATTGGTTGATTTGAACGCTTGTGATATCGAACTCAAATCCAATTGAAGTGAAGGCAATTCAAAATTGATGCCTAACTTAGTATTAGTATTATTAGTATTAGTATTACTATTACAGGCATTACTATTATTAGCATTTGACGACTCACTACGATCTGATCTATTGCTCGAATTCATTGTCTTATCTCTAGTTTTCTTATTTTTATTATTAGTCTTTCACACAATTTTGTTTTGATTTATACGTATTTTATAAGTAAAGCTATTTATCATTACAAGTATAACACTTTCAGTTCAGATCTTATGTTTCGTTTAGATTTTTAACTTATATCTCACAAAATCAAACACTAATTCATAGCAGAAGTGGTTTTTAATTTGTATTTTAACTAATTCTTAATTTTAATTATATTTCAAGCAAAATATTCAATACTTAATGATATGAAATGTTTCCTCTTTTATGATCCAAAAGTGCAAAACAAACACAAATACGACGACTGATGACAACCAAAAAATAATACTAAACTAGAAGTGAATAACACTTCAGAAGGTTTCCATTCAATGCAATATATTCTTTACGTTTCTCTTAATTCCAATGTTTTTATACTTTATTTTTTTTTGTCTTTCAGCCGGTTTTCAGTCTAAAGTAGAAAATCTGCGTAAATGTGAATCAGTCCTTAAATTTAGATAAAATCTACTAATTTTTTGTTTTTATGTTAGAACTAAATACGTTTTTTTATAAAACTAATGCAAACTTTTTTAAATTCATATAAAATATTAATTATTTAAATACTTAAGTAAAAGCTTATTGAAAGTGAAAATAGGTTTAAATTAATAAACAATTAATTGATTTTATGATTAAATGCATTCAAACTAATGAATCATTAAATTGATTGAAAAGTCGATTAAAACTTTAATTTTGTTTTATAACCACATTTTGCCCCTAAACCCGGGTCAGGACATAAATATAGCCATTTGTGGGTCAAAGGGCTCACAATTTGATCAAAACTTTCAAAATTGTTTGACATTTGTTTGAAATTTGTTTAAATCATATATTTTTGTATTTAAACAAATAGTAAAATATTTGTATTTCATTAACACTTTAGGTTTGAATCAATTCATTAAACTATTTATTATTAATTTATTATTAATTTAATAAAATATTAAGACAATTGACTGACAATTATTTAAATCGATAATCACTTGACTTGAAATTTAAATGAAAGAAAAGATAGATTTAAAGGAAAACACATTTAGAAAAAGCGATTATTTTGAAGTCCAGACAAGTGTTTGCATCAAATGATTCATTAAATACTGACTGCTATTAGTTATCAATATTTTATGACTAATAATACAATTATTTAAAGTTTAAATTCAATTATTATTACATTTATATGACATTCACATAAATACCTGAAAATAAATATCAAAATGTTTTGAATTAAATAATTATTTGTTATTTATTATCAAAATAACGGAAAATAAATATTAGAAATGACTTTTGTTTTGTTTTTCATAATTAAATATTTGTGTGAAATATGATTTCATATTATATTCAAAACAAAAATACTTTTTAAAGTGAAATACTTTTAATTGTTTCAAATGATTATTTCGTTGGGGTTGGGGTTGAGCTCAGGGGGAGAGCTGTTTAAAAAAGATTTTCAAATGAAAAACACATAAAAATATGATATTTTGAGTTTTAATAGACAGTCAATTGAAGGAAATATATATAAATATAATTTAATATAATTTAATATAATTTAAAATTAAGTCAAAAAAGTTTTAACTGAAAGGCTCATCAATTCATTGAGTATATGACAGACCTTTGTATGCTTTCTATGAGTAATAAAAGTTTGGTTCGGTTTGTGGTGAGACAGACACAGACACAGACACAAAGCGATTACTATTACATAGCATTTGATTGTCTCTCACATTATTAGTAATCGTTTTTCACAAATAAACTCATTTGAAAACTAATCAATCATTTGATTATTTATTAAAAAACTGAAACAATAATAAAATAGAAAACCAGTTGAGAGACATCTAGTGTTTGATATAATAAACGAAAGTGTGACTCAAGTGAACACATTTTAAGGCTTTGCTATAATATCAGTGCTATATATAAATTACATAAATATTATAGAAATCAAAAACTTTGTTAATAATGTCAGCGATTCATTCTTTAAACCCAAAGGCAGAGATCGCCAGACATTCTCAGGCCTTAGCCATCAATATAAGTGGTGCGAAAGGTCTTCAGGAAGTTCTTAAGACCAATTTGGGTCCAAAGGGAACGATGAAAATGTATGTTATGTTATAGGCATTGAAGGCATGGCTCGCTTTGTCTCATGTATTACCATAAATGGACTTTTCATTCATTTATCAATATTTCTATTTATTTTATAATTTATTTATTTAATTATCATAAGGCTTGTGAGCGGCGCCGGAGATATCAAGATTACAAAAGATGGAAACGTTCTCTTACAAGAAATGGTAAATTAATTACTTTTTATTTGTCATTACATTTATAAGTTATGAAAAGCGAGTCTTTTCTCAATTGATAGCTGTATTGCTATTTATGAGCAGAGTCTCGATTCGAGTCTCGATCCGAGTCTTAATCATAATTAAATTTTTATGTAATTTCGTGCAAAAGTACATAAAGTTTTATGAATAGAAATAGTAATTAATAAATTGGTTTATATATGTTTAACGTGTAATACAGCAAATACAACATCCGACCGCTTCACTCATCGCAAAGGCGTCCACCGCTCAGAATGACGAGACCGGCGACGGAAGCACTTCTACTGTACTACTTATTGGAGAACTTCTAAAACAGGCGGAACTCTTCATAAATGAGGTGATTCTATAACTTCTCATATAATAAAATTGTTAACATTTGACTCTATTATGAAACAGGGATTACATCCGCGAATCATCGCTGACGGCTATGACTTGTCGCGAAAGAAAGCACTGCAAGTACTCGACGACATCAGAATTGAACAAATAGATAACGACAGAAACACTTTGGTTAATGTGGCGAAGACTTCACTCCGAACAAAAGTTCACCACAAACTGTCTGATCAATTGGCGGAGATATGTGTGGACGCGATTCTCACTATCAGACAACCAAATAAACCGATCGATCTATTTATGGTTGAAATACAAGAAATGCAACACAAAACGATTGAAGACACTTCTCTTGTCAAAGGACTGGTCTTAGACCACGGCGCCAGACATCCAGACATGAAGAAACACGTGCGAAACGCCTTTATTCTTATCTGTAATGTCTCTCTGGAATACGAGAAAACGTATGAACACTTACTTATATAATCAATTAATATATTTTATTAGAGTCATAATTATTTGTGTTATAATTATTTCTGTTCAATAGTACTGTTCATTCGGGTTTCTTTTATAAGACGGCTGAAGAAAGAGAGAAATTAGTCGAAGCCGAGAGAAAATTCATTGACGACAGGGTTTCGAAAATCATTGATTTAAAGAACAAAGTTTGTGGGGATGACAAAGAAAAGAATTTCGTTGTTATTAATCAGCAGGGAATAGATCCCATTTCATTGGACGCTTTGTCCAGAGCTGGAATTGTGGCCCTTCGCAGAGCCAAACGCAGAAATATGGAGCGCCTGACTCTTGCCTGTGGAGGATTCCCAATGAATTCTGTGGATGAGTTGACTCCAGAATGCTTGGGATTTGCGGGAGTTGTTTATGAACATACTTTAGGAGAAGAAAAATATACTTTTGTTGAAGAGTTGAAGAATCCATTGTCAGTCACTATTTTGATAAAAGGCCCGAACAAGCATTCGATACTTCAGGCAAAAGATGGCATAAAAGGTGGGTTAAGGGCTGTTAAGAATGCGATCGAAGATAAAAGCTTAGTTCCGGGCGCAGGAGCTTTTGAAATAGCACTCTATGCGGCACTTCTTAAATATAAGAATGAAGTCAAAGGAAAAGCACAATTAGGAGTACAAGCATTTGCTGATTCAGTTCTAATTATTCCCAAGACATTGGCCTTCAATGCAGGTTTCGATCAACAGGATGTCATAATTAAATTACTGCAGGAATACAACGCTTCCAATCAACCGGTTGGCGTCGACTTGAATACTGGCGAACCTATAAATCCTATTGATTTGGGAATTTATGACAACTATAGAGTGAAGCGGCAATTAATCAACTCGTGGTAAACATCTTTATAAACCTTATCTATTCTTATCTTTCGCATTAAATAAAGACCAATGAACTCAAATCTATTTCTCTTATAGCACAACCATTGCGGGCAATTTGCTATTAGTGGATGAGGTGATGCGCGCCGGTCTCACATCACTTAAAGGAGATAAAGGGGCTTAATATTGAACCGAACATTAACTTAAGATTTTAAATAAAAACAATTATTATAATTTCATAACTTGTATTAATTATTTACATAAACACAAGTGTATACATGTGAGCGATTAATTAATTGAATCCAAAACCTAATAAAGTTAACCGATTGCACCGTTTTTTAAAGATAATTATAAATTTTTTCAGTTTCTGCTTAAAATAATTGCGAACAACAGTGAAATTAGAATATGGAAAGAGATGACAAATGATTTTACATTAGAGATCTTCAACACAATGTCAGGTAATGTTCAGTTTGAAAATATAAGACTGCCTGTGAAGGCACTGACTGTATGAAATCGTAATAATCAAAATGGATGTACAGTAATGTGGTGTGAGCTTAGCTTGTCTTGAACTTGATCGGCAGTGAGAAATAAGTTGAGATGAAAACCACGCGTTCAATAGTAATATTTATCCTCACGCAATATCACAGCATTTTTAATAAATATATATACGCTTTAATATATAATATGTATATATATATAAACTTATATAAATGTTCTATTGAATGATGCATTTATTCATTGGTAAAATTAAGTCCTATTTACTATTCATCGTCTGATAAGGGCTCGTATTGTGGGGCCATTGCATTGCTTGTAGTGCTCGATGGCGTTCCACTTGCACTGATGGCAGAGCTTTGTATAGTAGAGCCTGTGCTTTGTGTGAGTGGTTCTGCAGAAGAGGTGCCAATAGAAGGTGTGGGAGCAGTACTCGAAACTGTAAATGGCGTATAAGCAAAATTGTAAGGGAATAACCTATTATTATCAAAATCCCGGCCACCAGTCTTACTATCATTACCTCCTGAGGTGTTAACAGCTGTTTGTGATAATGAACTTGAGTTGTCAGTATTTGATGAGGCCATCGAAGCAATAGTGCCTTTAAATAAATTTGTACCTGAACTCGAAACACTGTTGGCGTAGTTGGAGGGCGAATACCTCTCTGATTGAGTGGTCACCACTTGACTGGTCTGCGGAGTCGAGTTGGAGCTGCTCTTTGTTTGGTCACTACCAAGAGTCGAACTCAAACCACTGCTGACCCCAATTGGATTGTTGTTCAATTCGATGACAGATGAAGAGACAGAATGGCTTTGATTGGGAACGTCAGGCAATGCGTTCTCACTGCTCGAACTTATAATCAACTTTTTATTTGTAGAAACTGTAAAATTACTATTTTGTATATCAGATGTTGATATTTGGCATTGTTGTGTCGATTGAGTAGTAGAAGAGGGCGGAAATTCTGCATCTGCTTTATCAATGGGTGACGACGAAGAGGCCTGAGTTGAGACCGACTCGTCGATCACCATTTCTCCGGGAGAATTAGGACTATCGGGATATGTCTGCTTCGAGTCTTGCTGTTTGTCATCACACGTCTCGTCATTGCAGGCAGAGCTCACCTCCCAGTTTGACTTTTCTCTATTAGGGGTTTCAGTGCTTTCTGATGAAGATATGTTATGAATTGAATCGTTAGAAACTGTTTTATTATTATCTTCAGCTGAACTCTGAGAAATTGTTGATTCGTTATTATTTGATTTACTATCAAAGGCCTGTTTCGCCACCACATCATTGGATGCACTAATAGTTGAATTCAAAATTTTGGCAGAACTCTCAGCTTCTCCACAATCAGAAGAGTCTTCAAAGCCTTTTCTCATTTTCTTCGGCAAACTTTGATCTTCATTTTGATTGTCTTCGAGAATTACAGCTGACTGAGAACTTGAAGGCGAAGCAGATTGAGGACGAGATGAAGAACTAATTGTAACCGGTAATGAACTGGTTTTGGACGCACTGGTAATTGGCGGTGATATTGGTTTTTCCTGTTTTTGAATCACCGCATCTGAAGTCTTATTTAGCGATTCAGTAGATTCAGGACACGCTTCGACGTATTCATTGACTTCAATGTTTGATATTTTAGAGTCAGGCTCTTCTTTAGTAATAAGTTTATCATTATTTTGATTTTGAAACGATTGGACATCACTGTTATTCCTTTTGTTTAAATCATCGTTAGTATCATCGGTTGTGGTTCTCATGACTTCAACGATTCTGTTCTTAACGTAATCCAAAGGCGATAATCCTATTTGGGATTGATTCGTACGGTTAGAGTTTGAATTGGTTTGATTAGTAGTTGTGACTGTTTGTTGAGATTGTTTCGACACAACTGCAGAAGAATTAGAATGTGAAACATCTGAACTCTCAGGACAGTAAAAATGACGACTACTCATCGCATTTTGTATGCTTGGAGACCATGTTGTCTGCAGTGCACTAAAAGTTGTTGGAATTTGGACACTAGTTTCAGTTGAGTGAGAAGGCGGTGATATGGGCTCAACATTATAATGACTCAGTGAAGGAGAACTCGATTTAACCGGTTTTTGCTCTTTTGGGGACATATTTTGAACGATTCTAATGATTTGTCTTTCATCTGATTCTTTGACTTCTTTGTCTTGTTGTAAGGCTTTTCTCAGTTTCCAACTGGAATGTGGAGGAGAAAGCGTTTGAGAGCTGTTGCAATCGGAGGGAGCGTTCGAAACGGCGGCCGCAGCGATGCCCTCAAGCATTCCACACGAACCAGAGACAGGTGGCATCGAATTTCTAGACTCAACACTCATTGGAGGCATTCCATAGACTGAAGGACTACTACGAGAATCAATTGGCATGAGAGAGTTGGGATGTGTTGGGCCGTCATTACTATAATTTTTGGAAATAATAGTTGCGATGTGTTCGCGAAATGTTATATTTTTAGAAAAATCATTAATTGTTGTGTTCGGCACTTGTTGTGTCTTTTCATTTGCTGAATAGGATTTATCGGGATCTGGACTGTCAGGTATTGTGACGATCTCTTCGCGATTAGAATATTGAGACTGAACCGGCTTTTCCTGGTTTCTGTATCTCACGAAAAGAGATTCGACACCACTTGGAGGTGAAGTTTCACTAACATTAGATGAAGAGTTGACAGAACTCGTAATATTTTTACCATTTGGAGAATCATTGGATGAGTTTATTTGATGAGTAATAATAGCGTCTATTAGATTGGCGGCAGTGAACTGTCCGCGAGAGGAATTCGTCTTCTGATTGTCTTTTTGAAAGGATTGAGAAAACAGTTTCGACGCCTCGTTGTCTAATTCACTGACTTGAGGTCTTGATGTTGGCATATGTCTGGACTCAGAAATTATTTCTGAAATTTCTTCTGATTTCTTGACATTGTGATCACTGGTATGCCTCAATGGGTCCTGTTGTCGAAGTTCTCTTTCAAACTGTTCTCTAGTGAATGGTTCGCGAGAGAACTTTAAACTCGGCTGTGAAATGGCAGAAGAGCTTTGATGATCGTTAACAGATCTGCCATATCGTTGTCTATCCATATCGTATTGTTCTAACTCTAATCTTCTTCTATGTTCCATAACATATGCATATTCTTCAGGACCGGACATATGAAGACGATTCAAGTTATATGGTTTGGTCTCACTTTCATGTGAAATATTCTGTATTCGCATTTTGTCTTCTGATTTGTTTCTTAAGTCATTGTTTATATCATTATCATTATAACTACGAGGTCTGCCATGCATGCCATCCATTAAAGACATTTCTAAACCTTCAACACTTGGCTTATCTTTAATATGGGAACGAATGGCCGCATCTGTTCGAGAATCAGAATGTGAACCAGGATGTGAACCAGGATGTGAGCCAGAATGTGAGCCAGAATGTGAACCAGGTCTGCGGTCCATGTTCGGAACAGCAAGACTTTTTTGGGCTGCGGCAGCATTTACTAGCGTTGTGAAAGCGTCGTGTGATGGTGTATATAATGAGGTGTTGGGCACGTGCGGCGATATTGAGCCTCTCATACTTGGATGTGCGATAGGACTTATCACTTCGGGTCGATATTCTCGCGGAGAATTAGATTTTGGCGCTTGAATTACAGATTGTTTAATATTTGCTGCATTCCAGTGCTGTATTACGTTTTGACGGTTCTATTCATTGATTAAAGAAATTAATTAAATAATAAGTTATTAAAATGAAGTAATTTATAGACTCACATAATTAGGACTCTGAGATCCAATGGGAAGTCGTGGTGACCAATGAGGCATATGAGCTTCAGTTGAGCCAACCATTTGAGACTTGTCTGAAATCATCATTTGTTGACTTTCTCGGTGTGGTATACGATCAGAATAGACAGATGTCTGCACTGAAGTTACGGGAGAATTACTAGAATTCTGGGGATAATTAGGATAAGAATTTGTTAATCTATTTTGCGATGAAATTTTCTGTTCATTATGAGTAGAACGCGATTCTATCTGTCCGTGAACTGGAGTCGATGGCCCAATATCTTTATCACTCGAATTACTGCCACGTCTTGTCATCATTTGCTTAGAAGTGTTGAAGTCTATCATAATTTGTTTAGAACTAAGTTGTGATTCCTTGTGAAACGGAGATTTGTTTATTTGATGCAAATTTGACTGATAGGCGTTTTGTTGTTGAAATCCAGGCGAATAAGAGTGATGTCCTGTAGGAGAAGATCTGCGATAGTACTCCATAGATGACTGATCATAGATGAGGTTGAGGTTGGGTCGGGACATCATTTCACCTCTATTTCCTTCGACAACAATTGTGTCATTTTTCCTCCTCATGGCATCGATTGGCAAATTTGAATTTCCGCTTATCAGAGGTGTCCCGAGTGTTATCGATCCGCTCTCTTTATGAACAACTGATGGTATTTGTCGAAGTAGTCCTTCATATCTCGTCTGCCCGTAAGGAAAGTTGGTTTGTTGTGGTATTACAGGAGTGCCTTGCGTTATAGAACCCCCGCTCGAGGCTGAGACCGGCACTAATTTCTCTCTGCTATACGACATTTTGGGAGATAATTGAGAGTAAGGCGGATATGGTTTGCCTGACATGGAGGAAGTGATCAATGGAGGGGGAGGTGGAACTGGACTGCCTTTAGTTAATGACATTTTGTTTAATCCTCGATTAGAAGGTGAGGTTCGGCTCTGCTGTTGCATATCTTGTTGTTGGGAAACTATTCTTTCGGGTAAAGCATATCCCGCATTGACATGTCGCGCAGGGTCTGAATGTTTCATTGAATTATAAGTGTCTTTATTTTCAATGTTCTGTTCACTAATAGGTGTTGAACCACGACTTTGGTTGGAATGAGCGGGAGGTATATATCCGTAGGGATATTCACTTCGATGTAATACCATTTTGTCTTTTAAAAGCGATGGACTATAATTTCTTGAAGGGCTATAATTATCAAGTCTTCTGTCTTTTTTGCTCAAGTCTTGGACCTCATAATTATTTGCGTCTACAATAACATAAGGGTGTGACTGATGATGACCTGGAGATGAACTTAAATGCTGGGAATAAGAGGCCATCATTGCCAAGCCTTCAGGTCTTTGAAGATCAGCATTTTTATAGCCGAGTCGAGACGGACTCTCTCTACTGCTTGATATGGAGTCGTGTTTACTCATTTCAACAATGTTTTCACGCTTGACGACAGGCAACGGATAAATACTAGAATTGATGAGATCATGACTTTCTAATTTACTGTTTTCTGTACTGCCAATGACGGCCGCATTATTGGTGCGCATCGGCATCGGCTTCATAGGCGACTGAAGACTCATTTCGATTGCCTGATAAATCAAATCTCTGACACAAGTGGGCTCTTCTTTATTCACATTACTAATAATAGACGAACTGACAGATGTTTGATGAGTTGACGGCGCGTTCGGATTAATCAGAAATGGCGGCACTTTTTGACGAGAGTTTATATTAATAGAGTCTGACGTTCGCAATACAGACTGCGATTGTGATACTTTACTGACCATATCAACAGCAAAGGCTGCGTCATGACTGGCAGGCCTCGCATGTTTGTCCACTTGTTGGTGTTGAAAGTAGATGTTATTAGAGGGCGGAAACACAGGCATCGCTGAGTTAGCTCTCGGAGGATGATTAACAGCAGGAGATGACGAAAGTCTCTCATTCTCACAATTTCCTTGTCCTTCATCTGCACTCATAGTAGCGCTACTGTCGTAATCACTCTTAAGGCTCCCCTGCGATGCACTCAAGCCTTTGTAATCTTGAAGTTTATTGAAATCTTCCTGAAAATTGTTTGTCGTTGAAGAACAACTCAAATTTTGTGACTTCTCATTAATCGATTTTTGATTTACGTCAATATCTTCTATGTTTTTATTTATAGGACTCGAGGCACTGGCCGTATCGCTATTACACCTATCATTACCTTCTTCTGCACTCGACGTCTCTTCACTGTCTAATTCACTCATAGCATTCCAGTATTCATCAGAATCTGAATCACCGTTTTTTAGTGGTTTACCAGAATTGTTGACAAATTCCTTCAAAATTTTATTCAGATTGAGCTCATATTTATAGTTGAAATAAAAGTTTCGACATTCTTTCACATTCTTTGTGCGAATTTGTGCCGCAATAGCGCTCCAATTCTTGCCGTTTTCTCTAATGGAGGCTTTAATTTGCTCGATCTCACTATCAGTCCAAGAATTGCTAACTGAAGGCGTATTACTTTGATGCACATTATTTCGTTCCGACGGTCCTATGATTCCTATTCTACGCGAGACTCTCATCACACATCGCGGACACGCAGTCTTGGCGTCAACAGAAATATTCAATTCATTTGCATAGACTTGTCTTCTTTCGACACTCATTTCAAACCAGAGCTGTGGCAACATTTTTAATCTCTTAACTTTTCTTCGCGGAGTTTTACACGAAGGGATAGGACACTGACGCCGAACATTCTTAAAATGACACATAAGACAGACTCTCATTCCTTGCTTGAGGTCATTATTGCTGATGCCGTACAGGTTTATATTAGAGTGTGTGACGGGTCGTGATTTGGAAAAGTTTTCTACTTTACTGTCACAGAGACAGCATTTATGAGTTGTATCACATGACTCATTGTTTTCATTCATTTCTTCGTTATCACTAATATTATCACACTTTATGCTATTTCTACTAATAATCGATTCTTCAGACTTAACTCCAGGCGTCGGACCATTCCTACCCTCACTGTCTATTGTGGTCAATACACTAGAAGTGGTAGAACTTGAACTTGTAGTTGTTGTGATCACATTCACTACAGATTGAGATGAAGTAGTTGTAGGAGTTGTTGTTGTTGTTGTCGTAGTAGTGGTTGTTGTTGAACATGTGGTTGAAGTAGTGATTGCCAAAGCATTCTTTGATACTTCTTCTGAATTTTGTTGTCTATTCACAACACTCGGTGAAGGTCTCTGTTGTTGTACTGCCAGTGCTTGTTGTTGTTGCTGCTGTTGTTGAGCTTTGACGAGTGCACGCGTTCTCTTCTTCACGTGTTTTCTCAACAATTGCTTATAGTTTTCACCTTTTTTAGAGAGATAGTAATATTGCACACACTCGGGAACACTCTTACGCTCCAAATAACTGGCGATAAGACCGAAATTTTTTGGATGTTGAAGATATTTTTCCCTAAATATTTCCTTTTCCTGATCTGTCCATATATTCAACATTTGTCTTTCTTTGTACTCAGACATAGGGTCTTCAATAATTCCGTTTCGATTTATAAAGTTATGCTTTTTATGTCTCGTATCTAAAAGAATGGGCGGTATTACAGCATAACTCCTCATCTTTTTATCTTCTAATTCTTGCTCTTGAAGGCCGTCCATAATTTCTTCGAGCTCTGCATCGCTTCTAATACGTTGTCCGACACGTGAAAAGCGCTCCTTATCTTCGCGTT
>JAUJYT010000704.1:0-16016 GCA_033996565.1 Nanhermannia nana
CCGGATTGTATTAAATTCTGTTTCAATTGATCTCATTTTTTAAATTATTATTTAATTGAGTTTAAAGTTAACAAATATTCACATAAATATGATGTAAATTAAAATAATAAATAAATTTATAATTTATTATGTGTTTAGACGACACGATCGGAGACCTAAAGAAGTTGATCGCAGCACAGACTGGCACTCATTGGGAGAAATTGGTGCTCAAGAAGTGGTACACTATATATAAAGATCACATCACTCTTGAAGACTATGAAATTCATGACGGAATGAATTTGGAGTTATATTATCAGTAAATTTATTTTTAATTAAACATTATTTCCATTTTTCATTGTTTTTCAAATCAAAATATTATACAATTTGTGAATAGTTTTATTCAAATGCATAATTAAAATAAATGTTTCACTTTTTAATCAATTAACAAATCTTTAATGTCATGATTTGCAAGAGATAACAATTAAGTAACGAAATAAGCAAATCTTAGATCGATTTAAAAACAATTTCTTACGTAAAACTTAACAATAATATGAAAAAAGCTATTTTTCAATCACTAAAGCGGTATATTTCCGTGTTTTTTGGGTGGATTTTGGAGTTTTTTATTTCTAAGTAGACTTAAGTCCCTGCAAATCCTCATTCTGGTAGTTCTCGGCTCTATTATGTCGTCCACAAAACCTAAAAGTTAATTAAAATTGAAATTAGAAGAATTTAAGTGAAATGATTGACAAACCTCTGACAGCAGCAGGAAATGGATTTCCAAACTTTTCGATATACTCGCGCTCATACTTCTCCACATCTGGTTTTCCGCGATATAGTATAGAAACAGCACCTTTTGCTCCCATGACAGCGATTTCAGCTGAAGGCCAGGCGTAGTTGGTGTCGGCTCTTAAATGTTTAGAACTCATGACATCATAAGCGCCGCCATAAGCTTTCCTCGTAATAACTGTTATTTTAGGAACATTTGCCTCAGCGAACGCGTAAAGCAGTTTCGCCCCGTGACGGATAATACCACCGTATTCTTGTGCTGTTCCCGGCAGAAAACCTATCCATTGTTTTAATTTAATGATCAGTTTGAGCTTTAATCAAATTTATGACAAAAATTTGAACCGATTATACATTTTATATCTATTTTGTTCTGTCAGCTCATAAGTGATATTTAAATATGTTTTTTTAGTTGAAAGATAAGTTTGAAATTTAATTTGTAGATTTGCTAACAGTTGAGCTAACTTTTAGTGAATATATGTGTAAGAATTGAATGTAAGCACAAACGCATAAATACCGGGAACGTCAACGAATGTGATTATAGGGATATTAAAAGCGTCACAAAAGCGCACAAATCTCGCGCCTTTTACTGAAGAGTTGATGTCAAGACAACCTTAAATAATTAAATACATTTAATTGATAAAAAATTTTATTAGATTTACAAATTAATGAATACCTGCAGCATATTTAGGATTATTTCCAACAATTCCTACAGTTTCGCCATTCATTCGCGCGAATCCAATCAAAAGATTTTTTGCATAGTCGGGCATTATTTCGAAAAAATCGCTGTCGTCGACGATCTGTTTTGATTACAAATTATTTACTTTTAATTTTTTGAGTTAAATAAATAGAAATAATTGACTTACGCCTAATACAACGTCAAGCATATTATATGCAGAAGTGGATTCGAGTGGCACTACTGTGTCCAGACTTTCAACTATTCTATCCCTAAGACATAAAAAGATCTATTTTATAACCGATTAACAAAGTAATGGCTTAATGACTCAAACCAGGGATCATCACATGCTCTGATAGGCGACGGATCTTTACATGAAAGCGGAAGAAATCCATAAAACTTTCTTAGTTGCAAAATCATGTCCACGTCATTCTCAAAAGCTCTGTGGGCAACGCCTGAAACTGATGTATGAGTCTTAGCGCCTCCGAGTTCTTCTTGAGTTACGTCTTCGTTTGTCACCGCCTGAAAAACAATTTTATTAGTGATACTCAGAAAAGGCGTTCTGTATATTACGGTTAGTTTAAGTCTAAAATCAAAACTTGTGCAATACCTTAACCACATCGGGACCAGTAATGAACAGATATGAAGTGTCTTTAACCATAAATACAAAATCAGTTAATGCCGGAGAATAGACGGCTCCTCCAGCGCACGGACCCATTATTACAGATATTTGGGGCACAACTCCTGATGACATAACATTCCGCCTAAAAATGTCCGCATAACCGGCCAGTGATTCAACTCCTTCTTGAATTCTGGCCCCACCGGAATCATTGATCCCAATGACAGGCGCGCCCACAAGCATTGCCTGATCCATAATCTATATTAATATAATATAAGCATTTAATAGGCTTCAAGAGAATCAACACAATCGTAAACAGAAGAATAGAAGCAATACTTTGCAAATTTTGTTCGCGTGAACGCTCGATAGACTGCCACCGAATACTGTAAAGTCTTGACTAAACACAAACACTTTTCTGCCGTGGATTAGTCCGTGTCCTGTTATGACACTGTCTCCGGAATACTATTGGTGAGAAATGACATTTGAATATAATTGTTGACAAAATGATAAACCTATCAAATACTTTTTCGTTTTGCATTCCGAAGTCAGTACAGGTGTGCTCAACAAACATATCGTATTCAATAAAACTCTGCCAATCCATCAACAGATCGATTCTTTCTCTTGCGGTCAATTTTCCCTTTCATTCAAAATTACATCAATTTAATTAAATATATATTATAATAATGTTATATTTGAAGGCTATGTCTTTCAATACCTTTTTATGTTGGCTTTGAATGCGTTGAAGACCTCCTCCAAGTAAACTTGTTTTGCGCTTTTCTTCAATGGATTGCTTGACACGAATGCTGTCCACTATGTTTGCATTTGAGCTCAAACTCAATTTCGTTATTTCATTATTAATAATAAGTTTAGTCTTTTGTAAGAGTCGATTATTATTGGTGTAAATGAAAGCATATCTAAATTTACTCAAATGAGGACTGAATGACATTTCTTTTATTAATTAATACTATTTCTTGCGATCAATTTATTTATATTTTTAAGTCAATCTCAACCAAACTGAGTGCTAGTATTTAGATATCGATATATTTAAGGCTTATTTACTGAATAAGTTTATACCATTATTAAAAGCGATTATAAACTCAATACTGTAATAGCAATAAAATCGATAAAATATAATACAGTAACATATGATATAACATATGATAACTTCTAATATTAATATCAATCAATTGAAAGTATATAAACTTTGAGGTCTTTACATAAATAACATGCACTCGTGTTTCAAATAAAGTACAAATTATATAAAAAATTTATTACAATCTAAACATCAAAAGTGAAACTAATTTTCAACAAAACTTTAGTAATATATAAAACTCTTTTGTATAACTTGTGGCGGACTTTTATGTTTACAAGAATTGTAATAAATATAAAACTAAAATAAAATATAATATCTTTAAAAATATGAATGCAATGAATACAACTCATGACGAATACGACAATTACGAGACACCCAAAGAAGTGTATCAAAGACTGATAGAACTGACAAACAATCAAATGCAAAGTCCGGAAGTGTTGCAAAACGAAGAGCCAGTGATTGACTGTATTGTAGAACAGATCCAACACATGAACGACAACATAAAGCGATTGCAGCATAAATTAGATCCGTTCTGTATCGAACAGCACAGCACGGAATTGGAGCGCTTTAGTTATGCGGTCAACCAATACCTGCGGACACGTCTTCACAAAATAGAGTCGAACGCCGTTTCACTCATAAAGTCATTGCAGACAAACAGAAAATATGTGGAAAAGCTTTTGTCTAAGAATGAGATCAAATATTTGGATAATTATGTTTCGGGTATTGACAAGTATTTGAATGAATCAGTTTTGGGTCGTTTGCCATTCACCCGAACCTCTGTCATGAACTTCAAGTCAATCGATGTCCCGAACAATGATAGCATTCATTTCGAAAATACTTATGTTTTTGTAAAAGCATTGAAAGCAACGCAAGTGATAGTCGACGACAGCAGTGGTCAGGAAACGGTTCAATTGGACAAAGATTCGCAGCATTTCCTGCCCTATAGTGCTGTGAGAAGACATCTAATCAGTGGTTCTCGAGATTTGTTATTAATTTAGAAAAAAGCAAAAAAACTTTTACTCAATTCAACGTTTATATCAACTGTTCAACTGTTTCAATAATAAGTATAATAAGTATATAATAATAATATCAATAATAATGAGCACCTCTTATGTACTGTAAAAAGGAAGCAATTGTTTTATAGGCCCTTCAATTACAACATAAATTGTACTCAAATATTAATAACTTTATGTTTTAAAAATATTAAATGTATTTTAACTTTGCATTTATAATGAGTGTCAAAATATTGTAAGACTTTATATAAGATGTTATATTAGTGTTGTTTCAATTCAGTTCCGATCCGATAACTCATTATTTTGTTCCATTCGATTTTGGATCGGGTCACGGGTAAGGGTCTCCTCAGCGCTTTGAATGTAGTGTCAGACATGGTTTGATAATTCTCTGATATTGCTATTTGGTATTCATTTTCCGCCTCTTCAACCATTTGTTTCATTTCATCTGCGGTTTGCTTCTCGTTCTTTACAAATATTTGTTTAAAGTTATTAGAAATTCATTGTAGAAAAGAGATTCACATACGGTTATGACCAGCGGTTCTTTGATTTCCTTACAGCTCACTAACTGAACGTTTCCGTCTTCATAGTAGTGAACCTGCACTTTGATGGTTCCGCGCAATTCTGCTTTGCCTGAAGGGCTGAATGTCAGCGCCCATACACTACGCCAACGACCGTTCCTGAACGCATTCAAACATTAAATCATATATTAACTCATTTATCAATATTTTGTTAAGTCATAAGTCATAAGTGTATTGTTTTCTTAAGTCAATCAACGAAACGTGTGATACATATGTAAAACAAAAGTAAGTGGGTTTGTAACTAATAGTGGGCCTTAAGTGGGGGCTAAAGCTATAGAACCCTTACATCTTTTTAGAAATGCTTAAAAGTGTAGTTCTGTTACTGTACTTATAGGTTTACTGTAAGTTATTTCAAATAATTCTAAATGTTATCACATTCTCTGTGTTTAACAATTAATAGATTATAAGACATTCTTAAGGTTCTGTCCCTCAGACCAGAAATGGTGTTGAGAGCAGTGATAAATAGAATTATATAGAAATGAATGGAATACCAATAGTTTTTGGGCTGATACTGATGGTCCTCAATACAAGCCGTTAATGTAATCGAACCGTTTTGACTGAACCCAAACACAGCACTGATCCCATTGTGGTAATGGTCGGCGCAATACTTGGTCCAAACCTCTTCGAGAGCTGACCTCCACGGCTCACTCACAGGGTCGGGTGTCCACGACTGGTAATCAGACGCTTCCTCTCGCAAGTGGTCGTATTTGAATGATTGTCGTGTTCTCGGGTCATGATATCGATTAGAGCCCAACTCATTGTATTCAGTTATTAAACACTGTTATCAATAAATAATTTTAAGATTACTTTTCACTTAAGAAAAGCGATAATATGGTGTTTATTGAAAGACGAGAACATAAAATACTTTAACTCAATATTACAAAAAGGAAAACCTCAATCTCTTTAATAGAATAGATTGTATTGTATTACCTGATGTTCAGCACCTTCAAGACGGACAGGTGTTAACTGATCTTTACTATACTGAGCAAATACACTGTAATTTAAATAATAGACAAACATTTGAGAAATTGGTAAAATTAATGTAAAGATGACTCAATTGGTGGTAATACAGACCTTGAGGCACGTTCTTTGAGAAGAGTGTCGTTATTCAGGAGCAGTCGGACGTCTGTGTGTTTGTAATATTACATCAATTTATTTTTTATGTCTTTTATACAAATATGTAATAAATAATATCAATAATACATACCATTAACCACTTCACGGAACTCTCCCGGAGGCGCGTGAAGTATGAAATCAGTGACGATTCGGATCTAATTATATAGTAATTCACTTTTGATTATTGTTTGACATGTTATGAGTGCTTTCAAAACATATAAATACAAACCTTTTCATTCTCAGAAAGGGGTTCATCAAAATCAGTGGCCATTTGTCACTAAATATCAACTGTATTTCAGTTATTTAAATATTTATTTAATTCGAATATTTTTTATTTTAATTCCGATTTGATTGCAATTGAAGCACGAGTTCAGTCACTTTTAGCACTTTTAGTGATTGCTTTTCTATTGAAACCGGCAGTGCTTTTAGTATTAAAGCCAACTCTACAGCAACACTATTAATACTGATCTTCACATAGGATTCAATAATTATATGACACTGTATTAAAGTATAGACTTCATGACACGCCTCACTATATGTGCTGTTTCGCTCATATATAGACACCATTATAGAGACCCACATATTCGAGTTTATATATTGTATTAAAAGTATTTTTCTATTAATTAAAATTATATCTACTTTTTAATGTTTCATTATTTTTGTACTTTTTGTTTTCATTTGATTTTATAATAAACTCATTTTACTATTAATTATTGTTTTAAAAATGTTAACAATTAATTGATCACAATTGGGAACGAATATTGAGCACAACTCTGGGCTCTACCTAACAAAGTTGTGATTTTGTAGAAAAAAAGTAAAGATTACTCAATAAATACAGACTTTATGAGAGATATCAATATTACTGATAAATAAATTGATTGTTTTGATTATCAATTCATTACAATTAATATATTTTAAGATTTATATCGTTTGATAATTTGAGTCTTTTTTTATACAATCAAAGAATTAATTTTCATTTTATTAACAATTGAATTCATTTTACATTAAATTTATTTAAAGACTTATTTAATTATAATATAAATAATAGTATTTGTCTTTTATATCAATAATTAATAAATACATAAATGGTTTTGATTTTGCGGTTAATTAATAAATACAATAATTATTTATAAGTATTTATCAATTGATTGATCTTTTGGTCCAAAACAGTAAATACAATAGATTAGAAGCGAAAGAAGCGCTCATTTATTGCAATATTTGATGAAATGAAAAGACATTTAGAAAATAGTATTAATATTGAAATAAGTGATCAATACTTTAATTTTGTGATTAATTTTTAATAAGTTTATTTGATTTACCATTTGTTCAAATAATAAGCGAAGTAATGGTCGGTTCACGAGATAGAGATCGGAATCGAGA
Source organism: Nanhermannia nana (assembly GCA_033996565.1). Classification (NCBI taxonomy): domain Eukaryota; kingdom Metazoa; phylum Arthropoda; class Arachnida; order Sarcoptiformes; family Nanhermanniidae; genus Nanhermannia; species Nanhermannia nana. The sequence goes on from JAUJYT010000704.1 coordinate 7,238, forward strand.
GAGGTTTGGAGTGTTTCTACATTTGATGCAATACTTATCATATAATTAACAATAATATCCTGTAATTTCCTGTAATATCCTGTAATTTATGACAACTTTAGGGATCGTGAGAGACATCGGGACAATGAGAGACAGCGATCGTTTCGACACTCTTTGGGTCACAACAGTCACAGTCGACGGGTATGAAAATGAATGAATTTGACAAAAGAGAGAGTTATTGAGATTTAAACCCTTAAACAAATGCCATTTGAGAGCATTTGAAGCATTTGAGTCAGTGCTAGTGATTCGATGATGACCTGAACGACCCATTCATTCAGCGATCGCCACAACCTTTGGACTCATTTTGTTAATTAATTAATTGTCCCATTGTTTTAGTCTCCGGACTATTGTAGAAATGATAATAACTCAGAGGATGAGTGCTTTGATAATTCAAGAAGACATCGCTCAGCACAAGACTATGACAGATATGATAGCGATAGACGTAATCATAGAAGAGATCGCAGTAGAAGTAGAGATAGAGATAGGGATCGAGACCGAGAAAGTAGTGGTAACGGAGGCGCTAACGCTCCCTCCGGTCGATACTATAATGACGACTATAACTATCCAAATAACACAAACAATAATGATTTTGGACACGAGAACTATGACAGAGAAAGAGATAAAGACCGCGAAAGACCTTACTATCAAAGAGATAGAAGAGAAGAAATCCCTAACAATACTATTATGATTAGGGGTTTGGCCGCACATATCTGCGAAAATGATGTAATCATTTAATTAAAATATTGAAAATATATTCATTTTCTAAAATTGATTTGTTCTACAGATTGTCGCAAAATTAGCCGAACATAGTCTTCAAGCGAAAGATATCCGTCTAATGAGGAAAAAAGAAACAGGTATTTGAAACGATTGACTCTATTCTTCTTTCTAATAAACTGTTCCTTAAATTCTGAACCGATATATCGATACAGTATAACGGTATTTAAGTGATTGAAATTAAGTTTTCCTCTATTTTGTCAACTTTTGAAAATTTGTTTTAATAAACAAATATGAAATGAAGTGAATATTAAGTGTATTGAAGTAAACTATAGTGATATTGTATTGACAGGTGTCTCACGAGGATTTGCATTCGTCGAGTTTTCAAATATTGATCACGCCATTCAATGGAAGGAATTAACTCAGGTGTTGTTCCTAACCATGTCTTTTGTACATGGCATTAAATGTCTATAGTTTGACAATTATTTATGCATTCATTGGATTCAATGATTTCATTTGTTCGGCAATATATTACTGTTTCTCAATTAAATCAATTATTCATTTGTTTTGTTTATAGAAGTAGTTTATGTTTACGCAAAGTTATTCATTTCATTTCAGGGCATTTTAAACTTTGGCGACGATTGCGAGGTATCAGTTCATTATAGCATTCCAAAGGACTCTTTCGGTGGGGACAAAAATATTATGAAAAACGACTGGACTTGTTATAAAGTAAGCATTGACTCGAATTCACTTGATTTTAAGCACGAATTCATTACAATTTGTGCTCATTTGAACAGATTTAGTAAATTCAAAGATGTTTATGCTTTAGTTTAGTTTTTAAAGTTAAGACTAGAGCCGATTGTGTTGTGATATACATTAGGTGTTGAACGCATGCTTTCATCACTAATTAGAAATTAAAAGATTGTAAATGATTGTGCTTTTATGTTATTTAGATTTTCCTAAATGTTTAAATCTCTAATTTTTTTAGTGTGGAGTCAATAACTTCAAGCGTCGAGAGGAGTGTTTTAAGGTAACAGTTGAGCTAATTTACTAATTATTAATCTAATAACTTATGATGAATAGTGTGGAACACCTAAAGAAGAATCGATGGCAAATGACACCGGAGAGGAAATCAGTTTAACGCCAACTAATGGTTAGAAAAGTGTAGGCTTACTATTAATGAATATATTAATGAAATTAATTATTGAATGAATAGCTTTACTGTTCCGAAATTTGGCGCCACAAACAACTGAAGAACGAATTCTGACAATTTTGGGCACAATAACTGCGCTCCCAATTAAGTCAATCAGAATACTAAAAGATCCGACTTATAACATGTCGAGATGCATGTGTTTAGTGGAACTGCACACCACTCTCGAGGCCTCACAATTATTTACATTACTTTCATCAATGAGTCCCGGATTCATTATAGATGACTGTCAGGTGACTGTCAATTATGGCAAAAGAAATGCTTCATTGGCTCACATAAGCACCAGTACATCAAACGCCGCAATTGTGGCATTGGCTGCCGCGCAGTGGTCTAACTTGGATGACGACAAAGACAAACCGATTAACGATAAATTAAATTATGAAACAAAGAATAAAAGTACAAAAAAAATGAATTCTGTTTTTGTGAATGGAATCGAATATAGTAAATGTGAACCACCGGTTGTCTCTTCATTTCAATTCGATGAGTCTTCAGGTTATTATTACGACTCTACCACTGGATATTACTACGATTCGAATACACAGTATTATTACAATCCGGTAATTATAATACTTATATTTTTTTATTGTCAATATACTAGTACCTTATTTCTTAAGATAAAGAATGCGCACATTATTTCACATTTTGTAAGACTCCCAAAAAGCCAATTAAATTCCTTTTTAAAATTATTTCCTAAGTATTACTTTATTAGGTTATGATTTATTATAATATGAGATTAATTTGCATTTTGATTGCGTCTCATGTTTTAGCGTTTATTTTATATTAAATGAAATGCACTAAAAGTTAAAACTGACAAAAATGTTAATTTAAAGCAAACGCAGCAATACATGTATTGGGAGGCAAACAAACAAATCTATTTACCCGTCGATTCAAAAGCTCAGACATCAGATGAAGAAAAGAAAGAGAAGTCAAAAGATGTAAAACAAGACAAAGTGAAAATCGCTAAAAAAATTGCTAAAGATATGGAAAAGTGGGCCAAAACATTAAATCAAAAGAAAGAGACGGCGCGTTCATGGACTTCAATAAGCGAACCTGTTATTAATGCAGAAACAGCACAAACTTCATATTCTAACAAAACCTCTGCTGCAGACGCGGGCTTTTCTATGTTAGAACAACAAGTATGTGAAGCAGAGGCAGAACTATTAGCTTTGGAAGCAATGCAACAGCAACTCAAAGCTGCACAAACTGCCCAAACAAATGCGCTTAATATTGATAATAAGAATCAATTAACTATAACTGCATACGAAATCATTAAAGCTGAAGAAAACCGTTTAACAGATTGGGATAAATTGGCGTGTCTTCTATGCAAACGACAGTTTTCTAGTTCAGAGCTTCTCACTAAACATCAACAACTTTCAGATATGCATAAAGTAAGCATTTTATCACTCATTGTTAGATTCAATTTTAGGAACTTGTCTGTACTTCTGGTACTATTAGTTTTTAAAATCCGGCGCTGGATATAATGCTTGCTATAAAAAAAGGATTTTTATATTTTATTTAAATTTAGTGACAAAACAGTTGCCTTATAATTAAGATTTATCTTGACTTTAATTCAAAATTTGCCACATAATTAAGAATTAAATATTGAACGAATCGTTAACATAAATCATAAGACTTCAAAATTTAAGTGCTTTTGCAATGCTTTTGCACACTTTGAAAGTCTATTTCTAAAATATGATTTGATACAATCCCAACACAATAACGTGTAGAATCCAAATGAGCTGCCAGTGCTTTGAACCTATTTATTGTCAAAATCGAAATAGATGTGAAACTGTGTCAATAGAATCGGCTCTAATTATACATAGACTGTATATTCCAATAAAAAAAACTTCAATTTCTTGATGATTATTGAAACATATTTACTTTCAGTCAAATTTAATGATCTTGAAGCGATCCAAACTTTCTGAAGAGCAAATTGAAGAATTGGAAAGAAGTGAAAGAGAGGTAATTATTCATTCACTTTATACAATACTATACTTATGAGTTGCCAAAAGTTGTAGTTATTCGAGTTTTTTTTGTTAAAAATATATTTCTTTTTTAGGCCGGTTATAGAGATAGGGCTAAAGAGAGGCGTAAAAAATATGGTATTCCAGAGACACCAGAAATGAGTAAATTAAAGAGTAAATACTTGAGTGAAATAGAAGATCGTTCGGCTCCTAGTGAAGCACCTGTTCAGACAACACAAGCCATATCTGAGGATAACATTGGAAATAAAATGTTGAAAGCAATGGGTTGGGTATGTTTTGCGGCTTGTCTCAGAATATATAGATTTCAATTAATTTTTGATTATTTCTCTGTTTAGACTGAAGGCACTGGACTCGGAAAAGCGAATCAAGGTTTGCATCATTTCTTCTACTGTTGACATACTTTATAATTTATGAAATATTAATTTGTTTTCAACTTTTAGGAATGTCTAATATTATAGAAGTTGAACGAAGGAAAGAAGGTGTAGGGTTGGGTGCTCGTGCCAGTGCATATCCAGGTAATTATATATTTCACACAAATTGGTTTCTTATAACGTTTTACTTAAAATAATTAAAATTGTGTTTAAATGCATTCTTTTCTCACATTAAAGGCGAATCCTATAAAGATGCGGAGCGACGAACAATGCAGCAGCGGTTTAAAGAGCTCAGCGAATGAAAATTTATTTATATAAATTATTATTACTGTACAATTTGTATTTGTAAATAATACGTCATTAATTCAAATAAAACCTCACACTATTTTATCAAATTTAAGACTCGTTTCTAAGAATAACATAATTATTTGCAGTTCTGCTTATGCTATAATATCGCGACAATTTGTTGGATCTTTATTTTAGTTATTGCATAATCATATGGCTATAAGACGAGTAGGGATATATAGATATTTACAGTATATATTTTTAATCTTAAGGAACAAAAACTCTCTGTGTAGTAATGTTTGTGTTGCTCTAAAAATGTTAACTTGAAATCCGATAATTATTCAATTGATGGCAAGTTTTAATATTCAAATTACAGGAATTTAACGCAGAAAAAAGAAAGCACTTTATTAAATATCTGAAAACTTTTATTTCTACTTCTATATCAAGTCTAATTGTTTGTTTAGTATGCATTTTATAAACCTTTTAAATATAGTGTTTTACTACTGTATTGTAAAAGAGCTCTATTTAGATCAGAAGAGAAAAACTGTTAAACATTCTCTCACACTATATCTATAAATATAATGTCTTATATTTGCTGCACATGCAAAGTGAAGATTACGGTAAACAGAGTGTTGCGATAGAAGTTCTAAAGGCATAGAACCTATACATTGTGACGTTCCGTTATTTGTTAGGATAACTGTTTGGAGCTTTTACAAGTCTATCTCAACGTCTCATTTGATGACTTTTATTAAGTTATTTTTGAGTGCTATTAAGTGTAATTAACAATTTTATATAATTAAAGTTTAGTTAATGACATTGTACTGCACCTGTGATTCTACATACAGTTTCTTTCATATATTTGATAAATGCCTCCGAAAAAGTCTAAGTATTCTCTTCTTGTAAAGTAAGTGTTTTTTAAGCTATTTTTCTTTGGTTTTAAATATATTCGATTGGTATAAATAAGTGTTTGCGCGTAAAAATTTGAGTGCATACCGATTACTGATTATAGCAATGAAGCATTGAATTCCAATTCATAAGGATTTCTTTGAGCGCTTCAAAAAAGTTTTTCTTTTTTCGATTTAATTGATTGACTCAATATTCTGAGTTGTTTTTAATAGTGAAAAGTTTATCAACTGTTATCAATTATATTTAAACTAAATTATTATTAAATATTATTTTGTGCAAAATGCAAACTCAACACATAACATATCATAAGTAACTCAAAAAAGCATTGTATCTGACATTCAAATAATGGTAGACAGATCTTTTGCATACTCAAGAGTGTAGTCTTTGTGCTCATATTCATCTGACAACTCATCAAATATGATGTTTAGAAAAGATTATTCCTCACCAAACACACACCGAAAGGTGGGAAGAATGTACACCAGTCCGTCACTCGAAAGACTCAGTTCTTTAGATAGATCCACAACTGGAACCACTGGTCTTACTTCTAGACAAAGAAGTATATATAACTCATCTTATGGTTTAGAAATGACAAGTACTACGAGTATGTCACCGACTATCGCACACCGAAACCCCTCATTTCAAAATACAAGAACCTCTGGGTGGAGAGAATCGGAATCGACACATGCCTTAAATAAAGTGCCAATTCCCAGATCAAGGCATGCATTGAATGGTTATAATGGTATAAATTCACTGTCATCTCACAGTTATGGAGAGTCGACTTCAATGATGGATAGGCGAGACTTATTAATTGGACACTTAAATATTTCTCCATCTTCTACAATGAATCGTAGAGTTAAATCCAATTTGCCGAATAGGTCTAGTTATACAGGACATCAATGGAGTCGCAATTCTTCAATTGGAAAATCTAACGATAGTTTCAGACCTCGTCTTAGAGAAAGGCCATTGTTATCAAATATTCTTCCATTAATGCAATCGAGACCAAAGTCCCCCCGTATTAGCTCAGGTACAGCTACAAAACCGGATGGAACACAAACACCAGAAAAACGTGACAGTTTGAGTGGTATATATAGGAATCGTTATATAATCAAATTCAGAGAACATAATTTAGGACAAACCCCATCCCAAAGAAGATCTTCTATAACATGGGATCTGCCGACGACTTTCACGAATGTCAAAACTTCAGAAGAGCCTCCAATCAGTGAACAATCAGAGCTAAATCAAGAACATGAAGGGGTAGCTCTAGTAGCTCCTGATTCTAATTTAGAAACTAAGCAAAAAGTCATTCCCTCTGATATACTTAACACGACGCAAAATTTGCAAATAATTCAAAAAGAAATAAAAAATGAGGAAATGAAAGGGGAATTGATATCTCAGAAAGAAATTTTAGAAAAGACTGTCTCGAGTGAAACAGTACAAGAAAGTAACGCTACTCACATAGTAATTGATATCGTGCCCATTCAGATCTCATCACACATGCCTGAGTCAAAAGGCAAAGATATGGATATAGTACAAGAAAAAGCAGCACCACTTCAGTCAAAAGACCTAAAGGTTAAAGCTATTGAAAGCAAAGCTAAAACTCCTAAAAAGAAAAAAGTAAAAAAGAAGGCTATACTAAAAGGTGATTTGTTTATGAAAAGGTCATTCTTTTTATTTAACTAATTCTTTAACGGTTAAAGATCAGGTGCAGGTAGAAGTTAAGCCAAATTGTGATGTGAAAAGCGAAATAATTAATGCTAAAAGTGATGAAAGAGTTGTGCCAAAAGTTGAGACCCAGATTTGCAAAGATGAAAATGAAAATATTGTCAATGAAGTCAATTCACATCAAATCAAAACAATAGATCTAACGCCTCAACCAATTAAATTTCGAGCTTATACTTTTGATGACTTCAATTTGCTCAAAGTTTTGGGCAGAGGAAGCTTCGGAAAGGTATCTGTTATAAGCAATAAAACTACTTATCATATAATAGATTGAATGGCCAGAAAGACATGAGTACTAATTTGATTAACCATAAAGTGTTGTTTATTATGTCTTATTTGCACAAAAGGTATTTCTGGCAGAATTAAAAGAGCATAAGGTCTATTTTGCTATTAAATGTCTTAAAAAGCATTCTGTCATAGAAGATGATGATGTGGATAGTATTATGATAGAGAGAAAGGTGTTGGCATATGGAAGTACTCACCCATTCATTTGTAAATTATTTTGCACATTTCAAACTCAGGTATCAAATTTGTAATAATGTTTAAATTAAGATTCACCCTTGTCTAACAATAATTTGATTAATTAAAAGAGTTATCTGTGTTTTGCTATGGAGTGGTGTTCCGGTGGAGATTTGATGTTTCATGTTCAAAAAACTGGGAAGTTTACTGAAGAAAGAGCCAGGTTTGACTCTATTTTATTATTAGCTTATCTGCAAATAAACAGTTATATTTTCAAATTTAGATCAAATTTATTAAAATATTTTTATAAGTTACTCAAAAGCTTCTATGCTTTAGTCAATTTCTCAAATCGTTTATTGTATACATTTCGTGATCTTTTGTTGTATTGATTTTCAATCAAACCAAGAAAAATACGCTATGCCTACAAAAATGTTCGGATATTAATAATTTGATTTTTAGCACCTATAAAATAAAGCTTTCAATGAAGATCTATAAGTGACCTGCACTTGATTTGCTATAACTTCCTTCGCCATAACGCCTGTTTTAACATAATTATAACGATATTTCATACATTTCACAGATATTTGAAAGTTTTATAATATTTTTACAGCAATTGTGATGGGATTTTTTGATATGACCAGTTTTTAAAATATCTGTTAATTTAAGGGAGTCATTATGGCGCAGTGGATAAGGTGCCGGACTCACGATCGAAGGATCGTGGGTTCGAATCCTGACCCAGCTCGTTTCTCTGATTGCAATATACCGGCCATATATTCATTGTTTTCGAGCAATCCCTAGGTCCGTAGCATTTGCCCACAGCCAATACAGGTAACACCTGTAAAAATCTCACTCTAACTCTGGGCTAAAAGTGAGATCTCCTCTCATTAGGGAGTTGGCCGATAAAAATGTTAAATGTTATGTTATGTTATGTTAATTTACTTTCAAAGTTTGTAAATTTGTTTCAAATATTGAAAATATAACTTATTTATAATTTTTATTTATGAAGTTTGTTATTTAGTAAAATTAATGCATGAGATTCTTTGTCAATACAGTACTTTATTTTAAAAAAACAATATTTATTATAATTTTTT
>JAUJYT010000705.1:0-16007 GCA_033996565.1 Nanhermannia nana
ATTTTGATATTGAAATAAAAATAAGAGCTTTTCTTTATGTAAAGCCTTTTAACATAAATAAAAATATAAAATAAACTAAAGAGTAAATAATTTAATAACAAACTAATTGGAGCAATAAAAGAAAAATTTTCATCAGAAAACTTCTAAATATAACTGATTTATTAAAATCTATTCATAAACTAAATGAAATAAAAATGAAAATTTTATTTTGAATGCGCTTTTATTGTCCAAAATAATACTTGAATACAATATATATTCCCAATTCTGGTTCTATTATATATTCAATGAATGAGAACTATTAAAATTGCGAAAAGAGAGGGTTTAAACTATTCTATGATCGTGTGTTACGTAATAATACCTCAATATTATATAACACACACTTCTGTTTGCATGCATTGGGAGGAAATTAATTGAAGCCCAGAATTTTTATAGGAATCCTATATAGAAAAGTAGGACTTTATTCAGTTTATTGCTTTCAAATTGCAAATATGTGTTAAACATAACATTGAATTATCAACTTTTCTAAACTTTTTGGATACTTTTCTATTAAAACTTATTACTAAAACATAACGTGTGACTCATTTTACTTTCAATTTTTAAAAGTGTACCAAACATTTTATAGCTTTTATATTTTGCTTAATATATGCTTCAAAAACAATTTTCAAATCTATTTTCGCATTAATTATTAAAAATATTTAGCAATTCTTATAAATCATGGCTTCATTTACGACAGTTATTGGAGAAAAAAGTTTTTCCAACTGATACTTATTTTCTTTACACGTGGTTTAGGTTTCAAAATATATTTTCTCAGTTTAATTAATTTAATTAACATTTATGAAAATTGCTTCAGTAAAAGCCATAACAATTACTTACTTTTAATGTTCAGTCAATAATTTTTCAGCTGAGAAATTAAACTTTTATAGCTTGATATCACTTTCTCTATAGTGTTATTGCCTTAAAAAGTCTAATAAAGATTCTGATATGCGCTCAAATTCAGGCAATTCTCTGAATTAAGAGCTAAAGCTTAAGTGTTTGGTAGTTTTGGTTTAAATAAAAGACAAATAATTTATTGTTTAATAAAACTTTCAAAATAATTGATTAATTCCTAAGTTATAGCAAAGCTCGAGCCATAAAAGCCTAAATTCTGTTCAAGCCTTATATGCAGAGAACTGAATAGCCATATGATACGGACCATTGATTCTTGTGATGCATTATTTATTTAACGAACAAAAATCATGAGTTCAAAGTTTACAGAGAGTTCTGGCTCAAAAAGCAATACTAAGTCATGACTTTAGCTCTATTTCAATGATAGATACCTTGTTAGCCATTTCTGTGTATAAAATTTATTTATTTTAAATATTATTTAAGTTTGTTATAAGTTTTTATATATTAAAGGAATCCAAAAAAATATGATTGCAATCAATGCTAAAAGAATTTTTCGCTCAAATTTCTATTATAATAATAAATTAAGGGTTCATTATCGTAAAGAACTGGTGAGAAAAGATGGTGTGAAACGACTAATTGCTATGAAAATCGATCAAATAATTAGAGAATAAGTGATTAGTGAATCAGATTAATGTTTGAGTCAGTACTACAAACACTTTTATATAATGTTTCGCACGAAAAGTAAATTTCCGGCACTAGTTTGAGGTCTGTTGTCATGCTCTTGAATATGTTTAAGATTCTGAATACGTATCTGAAAAAAATGTTAAATCTTTCATAGATATCCTCTTAAAGATAGGATGCAATTGAAAGCAAGAATAAAATAAGTGAAAAAGTAAAGAATATCTGTTTTCGGGTCAGTCATGTCAATGTCAAAGAAGAAAAGCTTAATCTAAAACATCCAAGAATTGAGATCTGAATACGAATTGTAGAAAATATTCATTTAGTTTAATCTAATAAATTATCTGATTGCATAATACTCTCATTCCTCTCATTTAATATAATTTGAAAATTAATTTTATTTTTGTCATGTTCTCAAATATTGAGATTTTCTCTTTAATTTATTTTATTGCTATAATTCTTAACTTTTTTTCCAAACAAAACTTTTTTGAAATTGCGTTCAATATTTAGAAATTACAGATATTATGAATTTAAAAATACAAGTTATATACAATATTTATCATTAAATTATTATTAAAATTCTTGTTTATTTTAGATATTACTATATTTGGTGCTCTATTTAGATTTATTATCATATTTAAACACTTTCAATGCAATATGTTTACAAAAATTGATACCAATGTCAAATACAATTCATATTATCTACATATTTACAAATCAAAAACCCGCAAATTTTATCTTCATATAAGTTGCAACTCTTGCAGCTATTTATCACTATATGAGACCAACTTATCTTACAAAACACTTACTCGAGTGAAACCCGTTTATAACTAAAATGCATTTATATCTTATCATTGGACAAATAAAGAAAAATTCTTGCAAACTATATTTAATTAAATAATAATAATTTAAATAAATAAAAGCTATATTTTAAAAACAATGCGATATTACATTTATTACCACTTTGTAATCAAAAATTTTTAAAATAAAAGTTAAGATTTTATTGCATTAAAAAATAAATGAACTAATGTTTGATTCGATGGACTCATTCACCTCTGCTATAGATTGAAACCATAATTAAACTACAGAAAGAAAGTGAAACATTCAGAAAATTTGAAGTCAAACATATATTTTAAATCTATAAGAATAAGGGGTTGAGAGTTAGTTTCAAACAAAATATCTGCATTTTAAACATGTTAAGCAACAATAGTTTACTAAAGCTATTGTCCACTCATTAACCTATAGAGCTATACTTTAGGAAACTTTTTTTGATTTAACAGAAATTTGAACACTACTTATATTTAATGAATCATCAAAACTCTGATATAATAAGCTAATGATATCATATATTGCATGACTATCGTTAAGTTTAATAAGAAAATTGAGATACTTTTACATAATTAGAAGCATTACATAACATAAATAGTATAAAAATATTCATTATATTCTAGTTTTTGAAACCTCGTTGAAAAGTTATTTCATCGCAAATTTTCATTAATTATTTTTTTCATTAAAGAGTTTAATAATAATTTGAAAAATTTATGTTTAAGTCATTTCAAAATTTTGTTAAAAAGCCTGAATGTTATGAATCTTCAAATAATTTATTAATTATTTCTTAAGGCAATGATTAGACTTCAAAAAAAATAATAAAATAAATGTTTTAAACATTTATTTAAAAGTTTAACATTGATCTCAAGGAAAACTGAGTTCAAAAAGTAAACACAAATAAAATATACCCTTAAGTTGTTTCAAAAGTTTGAAAATAAGCAGAAAAAGGGCTAATCATTAAAAAATTGATGAATCGGCGAAAAAACTTTGGGTTTCAGGAGCAGAAAAATCTGGCTTAAGATAAAGTTTTTGAATTAAGCAAAAAAAGAAAAAACTTGTATAAAAAAAAACTTTTTGAATAAACATTTCCTCAAAGCGTATCCGTATTTCTCCCAAAACTAACATAAATTTGTATACTATTATTATTTATGCATTTGAATGGACACAAAAATAGTCAAATTTGATTTTTATTATTTTCTTTTCTCGTACTCTCACTAAACATGAACTACTATTCAATATATTTTATTAGTTGCTAAACAAAAATAAACGCCAACTTTTCAAAGTCCTAAGAACTGGCAGTAAGTTATAAGTTATAACTAATGACTGGCCCCTCTCAATTTTGAGCCCCCTTTCAGTTATAAAGAATAACTAATGCGAAAAAATTTTGTTTTCCGAATGTGTAGTTTTACACGAGAGAAGACTTAACTTAACCATAACATGAATATTGTTGATAATGTTTTGAGAACTGAGGAGAAGAGCCAGAGGAGTGAAAAAAAAGTGGAAATGCCATAAACGGCTTGAGCTGCGAATTGCCTCAAATACTGTATCACACAATTTATTTCGTATCGCACTTATGCCTCTCTCTTTTTTCGCACACATTATTCTTTATATTCTTGTATATAATTCTGTTGCTCTCATATACTCTCATATACTCTCATATACTCTCTCTCTCTCTCTGATGATGACTTTTTTCTCAGAAAAAAGGGGGAAATAGTAAAGCGATGAGATATTTCGTTTGATAAATGCTTATACTGTATGTATTTGTGTGATGTTTGAGTCCTATGTTCTTAAATCCCTTCAACTCCAGGCAAATGTTATTAAAGATATTGTCGGTGGGCTGCGACCCATTTGGTTCCGTTAATACCCATTTTTTTCGGGCCAATAGCTTACTAATAGTACCTTTTTTCTGATAAGACGCTGATGAGTAAACTTTTTGCTAGAAGTTTACCGAAAGATTTTCGGTGTATTTCCTCAGGAAAATTGCTCTTTAAGTTTGAAAGTTTTTATTTATGAATACTTATGACGCTTAAAGAATTATAAAATAGGTTTTTAAAAACTTTCTCACGATTTAAGCAATTATAAGATCATGTTTTGTAATTATTTGTTACTATTTATGCTTAATTGTGTATAAAATTTCATGTTTCATAAATTTCTTGAGGGTTTATATTTTCATTAACACAGGGGTGAGTTTTCTTAATATGGTATTGAAAATTTCAAATTTTCATTTCTTAAGGATTTAACTGTTGATATTTATTAATTGAATTTATTTATTATTAATTTTGGGCTTAATTTTATTTTTAAAGTGGTCTTAACTTTAATTAAATTTAAATGATGAATAAAAAAAATTTGGAAAACGTTTTGGTCATGAGTTATAATTAATTATATATTGTATCAAAACAAAGCTCCTGTCAGTTTCACTGAAAGCTGTTATTGAAAAAAGAAAGAAAAACAAAATCTACACAACAACTGTTGGTCTCAAAGGCTTTGGTCATAAAAAAGTTTTAAAAAAGTTTCTCTTTCAAGGTTTAGAAATTTTTTTTAAACTACACGAAACATTTGGGCGACTTTTAATGGCTATTACTGTAAGGGGTGGAGTGTATATATTAAGGGTTGAGGGAAATGAATGGGACTCACAAATAATGCTCTTATTGATGGTATTCGGGGAGCGATTCTCGGAAGTTGAAGCACATCAGTGAACAACGCGGTAGAGGAAGAGAACCAAATAGGAAGAGAATGAAATAATGAGAGGAACATGTTATACAGTTAGAGCTAGTTTTCAGAGCTTCCACTTTATTCGCTTTTTAGGTGAATATATAAATGAGAAGAAGGGAGAATCAAAATCGATTGACTGACAATCTGGTGATTGGATTGAGAGGAGGTCTTAAATAAGCTTTTTGTCACACTTTGTTATCAGTCATTTCGGCGCTTTGTTAGAGAGAATTGTTAGGAACTGAGCCTATGCTCATAGGATTTGAGGGGAAATGAAGTTTAGATTTTTTTAGAATATTTTTTTACAAATTTTTTGGGCTAACTTTTTATTTGTAGAATTAATTATTTCTAAGTTTTTAAATTTTGTGTGTGTTTTATGTTTAGTTAACTCACATTTTTTCTTCTTATGTTTCTATAAACAAGTTGTCACAGGAATTATCTTAAAATTTATCGTAACTCTTATTTTTCAATGTTTTATCTCAACTGATAAAAGTTTGCGACAATTCTTTGATAAATATTTTCTGGTAATTAAATCTTCTGTTTGAACATTAAATTTTTCTGATTCCTAGAGATAAGGTTTTAGTATTGAATATTCTGCTGATTTGATTCTGTTATTCTTCAAGTATAGCATTGATTTACATGATTTACGGGAAGTTTTCTATACTTAAAAGTTATTTATTTGACTTGTATTGTAATGAAATTAAATAAAATCCTTTTTTATCACTCTTTTACACAATACAAACGGAATATGAGATTTGTTTTTCTCTATCCTCGGGATCTTTTCTCCTGCTTTACTCTAAATGACACTAAAACTACAGCTTCTAATGAGCTTTAAGTGTCTTTTTCTTTTTGGTACTTTAGTAATAACCTTATGATCCTATTAGGTATAACACTAACCATATTTCTGATCTTACATTCAATATACTTAAAGCCCTTAACAATTAAGTCCTGAACCCTTTTTTATAAGCTATAAAACACTGATAAAACATAGTTCACTAAAAAAGAAAAAGATAAACACTTAACACAAGTATCTATTTTAATGAAATCTAATATAAATCTGTATTAAAATAAAGAGTTACTAATGAGTAAAAATTTTGGTATTAAAAGTTTATTTGATTACACCTTTTTAGTGCTGATATTAATAGAGATAATAATATAGTTAATAAAATAACACAAACTTAAAATGCATTTTTTTAATTATTGCAATAAAAAAGTAGTTTTAATTTAGAAATTAGACGATAAAAAAGAGGAAATTATTTCGTAGATAAGTGAGTGGACATTAATTGTTGACTTATTTATAAATCACTTTAAGGGGAATACTATCTGCTCCCAAAAAAGCTGATTAACAAATATAAATCATTGAGTATTATTGTTAGTCAAACAGCAATTCCAAGTACTGTCGGCGCTCATGATTGGCGTATCATCTCGTAAACCATGTATTTAAAAGGTCCTAATTCTTCAACAATGAAATGCTTTTGACGTTACAAACACTTATTGCTCGGATAGGACTGAAAGCTAACAGAAGAGATGTACTGACGAGAGAGATATTACTATTTCTAGGAATAGAGATCATTGAAGGCATTGTACTATATATTGACCAGAAAGTGCCTCAAAACCAATTGTTTCCTCGAAAATCGTGACCATTAGAGACAGGGATTTTCAGCTGCTTTCCTAAACTATGAATTATTTACTGTTTATAGTTTTGTCAGAAAAGTTGTTCTAAGTTTTTAAATAGAATTTTAGTCAAAATCTCCTCAACAATACAGTTAACGATAAATAACTAATTTTCTCTGGAAAAAAGTGGCCAAAAGTGTTCTCCTGTTTTAGATATGTGTGTATTTATGCAGAAATTATTGCTTTCCCTGAAAATAAATTTTTCCCGCGTAACCGTTAAATAGGTTTCCAAAGTTTTATTCAATTTCAAAGGATTTATTTCTGGTGCTGAACATCAAAATTCATCAAAATGTTTAATTTCGTCCTTAAGTCTCATTAGTGTCAGATTTAATTGACATAATTATTGAGGAATTCTCTTAACTTATCAATGTTTCAACTGGTGATTGATGTTAAATATCTAATTTGGTCCATAACTACAGCTTAAGTGTTATATACTTTAAAATCTGAGTTATATTTGGCTAACTTTTTAAACTAGAGGTCAAACTTTGAAATTCATTAAAATTCTTATTAACAAAATTTTGATTCAAACAAAACTAGAAAAGCTATTTCAAACAGAAATCTATTAAAATGTTTCACATGTTTATCAACCAAATTAAAAAAGTTTTTGCTCAAAAATTATATAATAATTTCAAATAAAATACTTATTTAACTGAATATTGCTTTTTAACATATAATTTTGCCGGTCTCTAATAGTTGAGGAGATGTTAGATATTATCCATTTCATCCATTAATTCTGTGAAAAATGTGATGCGCGGAAGTGATGCCTTAATATTAGAGACAAACCCGTACTCTTATCCTAACTTTTGCTGAAAATTTGCTCCACTAATGAGATTGTTATTATAGCTGAAGGAGAAAGCATTGCAACTGAAAGTGAAATGCAATGTCAGAGAAATGTTCGGGCATTTCATGTCGTTTTGGGACGCTTTCGATGCTTTCGATAGTTATTTCGACCCATACTTTCATTCCTAACCACTCTCTTCTCAATAACTTTCTATAAGAGTTATGTCGACCCCATTCACAGTTATTGTTATTACAGAAAACATTCAAACTTTGACCCCTCCTTTACTCCTATAATTACAAGTTGTGGTAATCCTGTTATAACATAATCCTTATTATAGCCTATAATAGAGTACTTTATTTGGAGCGCAGAAAAACTTTTATTTCTATTATATTATTAAAGTTGTTCTTTCCCTATAAGTATTAGTTTTTCTCTTGTTTGGATTTAATCTGTTTTCTATAAATTCGGTGTCAATTAAATCACTGGTATCTCAAATAAAGGAAAACTTATAAAAACTTTTACTCAAATTAAAAACAATAGAAATGCGAAAGTTTTAGGATTAAAACGGGTTATAAAAAGCCAAATGTTTGGGCGATTTTAACGGTAAAGTAAAGGCCTGAGTGTATTGTTTCGGAGGGAAAGTAAAAGCAAAAGTAGTATTTGTGTCCAATTTATTGTTAGTCATTGGCATAGAAGAAAATACTTCCCGATACGCAATATCAATATAAGTAATAGTAACAGTTAAATGTAAATCGTGTGTATTCCTTACCAATAATACTACTGAAACACAATCGAGAATTACGGCAGATGTGAACCAATACAACAGTTAAAATGCATTGCATTAACATTAACGAGAAGGAGAGGAGAGTACCAGAGAATGACAGAAACTCTCAGGGAATACAATTTTGTATTAAATTTTTTGTAAGCTTAATATCTAAATCTCATGAGAGTTTTTTGCTCCTCTCTCTAGCCTTACGTTTTCCGACACAATTTTAATTTAATTAAATTTATTCAAAATTGCATTTTAAGAGAGTCTTAAATATCCAAAAAACAAGTGCTGAAACATTTTTTTATAAAATAAAGAACAAAATTGATTTCAATCTGTGTTATTGTGAAGAAAATTTATGCAAAAAAAGATTTATTTCAACAAAAACATTCATTTTAAAGTAGTTTGACTTCGCGTTCAGTAGGTTTTTAACCGAAAACTCAATAATATATTTAGTTTTTTCAACAAAAATTAGTCAATAGGCTATTGGGACACAGATTTCTAGCGTTAACTGTTATTATTTTTTGCTTAGCTGTCGTCTCTGTATAAATATATATATATATATATATTTAAAGCTAAGAAATAGTGTTTTCCTTCGGGTATGTTTAGCGCCACATATAAGAAAAAGAAAGCTTATGTGTCGGGACTTTTACTGATTTTCTGATTTTCAAAATTGTTTTCACTTTTTAGGTGAAAGTCTTCAACTACTCTAGAGCTGGCACTTAAAAAAGGTCTATTTTTAGCAATTATTTTAACAGTTTTTTTCTTTAAGGGAACTGAAAACTACTTTTCGAGAGGATTATGACTTTGTATTACTTTAATGCACGCTATTTGAGGTTAATTCTGAAGAAGCAGACAATAAATTTCAGTAAAATAGTTTTCAGCACTTTTTAAAATCAAGCTCTTTATGGATTTCTAAACATTATTAGGTTTAGGTGAGAGTCAACTTGAGCTCAGCTTTAATTTGAAACTTTCTATTGAAGAATATTCTTATCTTTTTATATGTTATTTCAATTCGATTTATTGAGAAATTACTTTATAATTAATTGTATTCTGAATGCAGTCTTCTTTCTATTATTTCAGAGTACCTGTAAATACAATTTACCGGTATATCAAAAAAGCAATGTTCAAAATAAAGTTTGACTTTAAAAGTCTGTCCTATAGAAGAGCTTTCATTTATTTTTCAATTATTCTAATTTATTAATTCAATAGACATTTTAAGCTACAATTTTATTGTATTGTTAGTCAAATACAATACACTTATACATAGTATAATATATTCAATATTTATCAGAACATTTCAATACTTCCTTTTCAATACTTTCAAAACAATTACTGAATCAGAAAATGTGGAGTTATTAATAAAATGAATAGTACTGTAAAATAGTTTGAGAGAGGGTTTCACGGATTACAGCACAATAACAATTGAACTTTAAATTTCATTTAAAGTCCAATTTTTAACATTACTTTTGAAGATAATTAGTTCCACAACTATTTTAAAACTATTTTTGTGTAACTATTAATTAGGTTTCAATTTGAATAAATTTTTAAAAATAGCTTTAAAACTACGATTAAATATTTTGGATTCTTTTCAATCTTTCACTCTATTAGTGAATGAAAAATAAAACAAAATGAAACCATCGGATTAGTAATAGAGTAATCAGATAGT
The DNA here is from genome assembly GCA_033996565.1 of Nanhermannia nana. NCBI lineage: Eukaryota > Metazoa > Arthropoda > Arachnida > Sarcoptiformes > Nanhermanniidae > Nanhermannia > Nanhermannia nana. The sequence continues at coordinate 9,988 of JAUJYT010000705.1, forward strand.
AATCATATACATTATTCATTAAATCTCTAATAAGAAAAAAAACTTTTCTCTAATCCACTTAATAAATATTCAAGAAATGGTCAAATGATTAGTTTTCTTGAGCAATCTGATAATAATTGCTAATAAAGGATTTGGTCTACTCTCCAAATACCCACTTCTCTCACTTTCATTGAACTGGAATTCCATTCCACAGAATTGTAGTTCAACAATTCCACTTCACAGGGTTTGATTTAACAAAATAATGTCAATTCTACTGGAAATATATATAAAAATTACTAACTTTTAACATATATTAAATTTAATTTTCAATGAAAATACAAAATAAAATCGGAAAAAATTACATTACATAACATTTTCTTCGATCAACTCCCTAATGAGAGGAGATCTCACCTTTAGCCCAGAGTTAGAGTAAGATTTTTACAGGTGTTACCTGTGTTGGCGTGGAGCAGATGCTACAGGCCTAGGGATTGCTCGAAAACAATGAATATATGGCCGGTATATATTGCAATCAAAGAACAACGAGGCTGGGATTCGAACCCACGACCCATCGATCATGAGTCCGGTACCTTATCCACTGCGCCACAATGATTCCCAGAAAAAAATTATGGAAACAGTATTCACCCGATTTCAGCTAATTGTGGGGGCAAAAAGGTTTTTGCTAAAATTCGACTATATTGAAAATCTGATCTGACACAACTTACCCCTATTCTAATTAATGTTAGCGTAAAATATTTGAGATATTTTTCAAAAATTTAATTATAAAATTTCTGAAAAGAAAATTTTCTGTATCGCTGAAGTAAATTAATACAGTAATCATACGATTGCTAAAATCGAAACCTTATTAATGCTATGCTCACTCTGAGAATCTATTGCCACAGTTTAACATTTTGTATTCAATATAAAAAACTAATCCTATTATAGGATATGAGGATATTACCCAATGTTAAATATTACCCACTGCTTATTTATGAGTTACTTTTCATATATTTATTTATAAACTTCTTTTACGTTTCAAATAAAATCTCATATTCTTAGCTTTAATTACATATAATATTTGTATCACTGAATATTTGCGCTCAAACATGTGGAACACCCGATGACAATCTCAAGTACACAGTATGTTCAACAGGTCAATTAACAAAAAGTGCTAATTTTAACCTTAAAAGTTTTATTTCAATTTTTAAAATACAATTTACAAAAACTAGTATTGTAGAGATTTAGCTCATTTTGCATTATTTTCATATAAACCTTCTCTTCAAATCAAAAAATTCTATATCCAAAGGAAGCTCATACAGTCAATCCCGTTTATAGTGAACACTTTTATAGTGAATACCCGCTTATAGTGAACGATTTTTCAGCTGAAATGAATTAAACCCATATAAAACTGTTCGGTTATAGTGAATACCCGCTTATAATGAACGGATTTTGCGGGACCAACCCGTTCACTATAAACGGGAATGACTGTAATATGCTATTGAAAAGTTTGAAATGCTAGTGACCCGAACTTTTGTCAAAATTAGGAACAAACTTAACATCATATTGAAGAAGAGAATTGTGCCAATTGATAGCTAATCTTCATTTGAATGATAACAGAAAAGTTTATTTTTTATTTATAAATTAAGGCTAAAATATAGTACTGTATAATCGAACTTAAACTATAACTGCATTACAAAATATTTTTTCCACCTTTTTCTAACTTAAAGATAAAGATCAGCCTAAAAACCAAACTTATTATTGTTAGTCAAAAGAGCTGACAGTTTCAAAAAGATTAAAGTTTTCTAAAAGTATTGTCTCTCATATATCACAATACATCACAAACTATTTGTTTTTATTATATTAGAAATCGGATTATCATTTAAAACAGTGGAAACTCGTATAATATTATACACTTTTTTTTGGTTAAATAGTGCCTCGATTTGAATGCAAATAACTATATTAAGCGAACATTAAGGGCTTTAACTTGTGCTGAAATGTGTCGCACAAAAGGACTTTTCTATACATAATACTTACTGTTCTTTTACTTTCCTCTTTATATCTTTTTTTCCTATTTTTTTCAATTCCTATTCTTTATGTTTAACTTCACTCTAACTGTTCACTCAACGCCTTTCTCACAATTTATTAGCAAAAATCCTATTTTAATGTTACGATTACTGTATATTCAGTTTTTTGGGCTAAAATTTCTGTGAATGTCATCATTTCAGAGGAACTCATGGATAGGATAAGTGCCGAAACACTTGGAATAAAAAGTTATGACCGAAAAGAAATTAATCCTAAATAATGATCGCATCAGATAATTAAATGGGAAGAAAAGGAAAAAAGCTTTTCTTGAGTTACCATAAAACGTGTTATTGAACTGCATTTAATTTTGAGAAATAATTACTTGGAATATATTAAAAAAACTATTTGTACAGTCACATAAAGAGATAATTTGTACTTTATATTAGACGTTATTCTCCTAAAGAAATTTGTGTCAATTCTCGTGATTTACGCTGATATACACTGATATACACAGAAGCTATTGGTGTCAAACCATAATAAAAATTAAACGAAACACACCTTAAAAAAGGATTTTTTTCGTGCAAAAGAGATAAAGAGGAACAGTAACCCATAATTTTTGAAGCCTTTATAAAGACACCCCTTTCTCTCTTGAAGGTCTCCGCAAAAAATAACTATTTCCCGATTCCATTCACATATGACATATCCCTCATCTACTTAAACATAATAACTAATAATATTTTATACTAAATATACACATAAACCCATCTGACAGATGGTTCTATAAGAACACATTTAGAGCTAACCCTAACTAAACGCCCGATAGAAGGACAAAATTTTTCGGCGTGTGTTAGCTGTATATCTATAAACATTACTGTTTAACATTTAAATTTTCGTGTTTAAGCGCTTCCCGGAAGTGCCAGAACTAGGAAACCGAAGACAAAACAATTTTAAAAGGCAGAGTGCATTTTGGGTGAATTTTTTTCTTCCCATTACAGCCTTGTCTTTATGCACTTTTCTCTCTAATAGTGTCCTCTGAATGCCAGATGGTTTTCAGCTTCAATCTCTTCGACCGTTTCTCCTCTACATATCTCTTCACTAACTATTTCACTCTTAATTATAATTTGGCCGATGCTATAAAAATCTGCTTCCGTGTTGTTTTTCAATATTTCTGCTTAATTACTGTTACGGAGTATTACATATATTTGTATTTTAATTTTTCAATAATTGAATTATTCATGAGAACTGTTTTTTATGAGATTGAAAACCGTTTTTCATGCTTAGAGAGCCGGTAATTATTAATTACTATTCAAAATCAGTGACTGCCTGTCCGGACGTCCGTAAACAATGAAAACTTTTTGAGTCAAACATAATTATGTTATTTTTATTTTTATTACTTATTTTTTCCAAGAATTCTTCGCCCACTTCAGGAACAATAGCAAAAAAAGATATAAATTTCTTTTGTTTGAAAAATCTTCAAAAACAACTAAAAGCTTTTCATGAATAGGGACATAAATGCCTAAAATAGCTTAAATCTATTGTAAAACTTTATTATTTATTCTTTACTCAAAAGCAAAATTACTGTTAATTAAATTGAAATTAAATGTACTTAACGTTTAATTTATAGTTTGTTTAAATTGAGTCACATCTCTAATTACAGGTATTTATGAGCACTATATTTACTTTTGATAATCAAAAAGGAACTGAAAAAGTTTTTTCTCATTTAAACTAATTTTGTTAAAAACCTAACTCTAATTTGTATATTAAGCAGAAGTTTTAATTTTCTATTATTTAAATATAGAGTTATAAAAGTTTACCTCAAGAAAAGTTTTGGTCTAATTAACAATTGAGCAGAAATTAAAGTTTCAAAAAGTGCTGCAAATTCTCCCATTGATTACAGAATTTAATGCCAAAACTTTTATAACAGAACTTTTATGACTATATTTTATGACTGGACAGCAAATAGAAATTGTTTGTGATAGAAAATAATTTTATCTGTATATAAAAGTTTTAAGTGAAGACCTTTTCACTGCTACTACAATAGGACTACTTAATGAACTTTCTATTCAAAAGTGGCATTCGCTAAGAGACCAAATACTTCGACGACATCTTATTTCGATAATAAATGTGTTTGAACAGTAACTACTAATTAGAGTGAACGCCACTCGAGAATTGTTAGGCCTGTAATGATATCTGTTTCCAAAAATTAAGATCTACTCAAAGTGGGGATAGATATGAAATATTAGAGGACTATTGCTTTCGGGAAATACATAAATACATGTTTGCAAAATATATGGTTTAAAAACAAAATAAAATATGGTTTTAGTTTATTTTGTTTTTAGTTTAATTATATTTACCTTAAGTTTAAGCTATTTTTCAAGCTTTGTATTGATTGAGAAATTGTATTACTATTCGTTACTTTGAAGATATGGTGCTATTATAATGAGTTATATATTATGAAGACTTGTTTAATCGCATGCTTTACAGTAATTTTCATTAAAGGATTTACACAAATAACTAATAAAATTTAATGCATAATATCGTGTTTGACTTAAATCTATATAATGTTATGTTTTATTTTTAATACACAAGTTTAGACATAACAAACATTTTACACAGTGTTAGGTTTGTTATGCTATGAAATATTGTAATCAAATGACACTTTATTAGTGATAAAATATATAAATTAAATACAATAAAAGTTTTACAAAATATTTCTTTAATACTAATTATTAGAAAAAAATCTATAATTGAAAAATTTCAAGTTTTATAGACATTAATAAATTTTCTACAAATTTCAAATATCTAAAAAATATGTATTTTATAATAAGTTCTGACCGTTTATTAATTGGAAATATTAATGAAATTTAAGTTATATTTTAGTTCATAAAAATGATAGAAACAAATAAAGATATAAATATATTATTTTGATAATAAAAAGATCTCAATTGAATAACAGTACAGGTGATGTACAAAAATAGTTGATTACATAGACTTAAATAGAGTAGTTTTTAAATCGGTTTCTGTTAAGATTTAATGAAAGAGATTCAGATTGAAATAGAGATTCAAACAGTTGCTATGAGTTCACGCTTAAGTTCATTTTCTGAAGTTAATTGAATGAAAAAAATGCGATTACTCTGGAATTTGTCTGATGGTTAATATTTTTGTGTCATCCCATACGAGAAACTAAAAGTTTTAAAAATAAAATTTGAGTCCTCTAACTATTAGTGAAATAAAAGAAAAATCTCATTTAATTATCTACAAAAACATAGAATTAAAAACTTAGTTATAATACCAAAAGAAAAAAATAACTTAAGGATCGATTTGTGTTTACGATAGGATAGAACGGAAAGAAGTATACAATACTGTATTCGTAATCAAATAAATACGCGTAAGTCTTATAATAACTAACTTAAGGGATTATATTTTAAATATAGAATAGATTGCGGACCTCTAGTATTCTGGTTCACGAATTCATTTTGTCTAAATATATTTCGCAATCTAATAGTTAACAGTTGAAGGTTTTAAAGCCAAATCCCATTTAAACGTAGCATTTATTCCAATAGAATGCAGAGATCTCAGAGTCCTCAGAGATCTACAATTTTGGACGACTTACAAAACCAGAAAATACTGACTTTTGAAAAACTAGCGAAAACTGTTTGTTGGGGTTATAATTTAGAGAGAGATTTCTGTACCTGTCAGCATATGAAACAACATACAGTAGGGCTAAGCATTCACACTGAACAGATTCTCAAAGAAGACAACATAACGAATAAAACTAAACTTCAACTAACGCATAACTCGTCAACTCTCAGCTTAGCTCTACATTAACTCTTTGGCAATTTCACTACTTCTGTATTTGGCTCATAAACTCCTTTTTTTGTCGAAAAATATACAATCATTACATTTTTGGCGAACACAATAATCAAAGTTTTTGGGTTCGGTAATATTTGTGCCATATATTGAGTTATAAGTTACAACTTTTATTATCATTTTAAATGTTCAATAAAATCAATTTAATATTC